>KK112276.1:349484-430536 GCA_000611955.2 Stegodyphus mimosarum | reverse complement strand
GATGCTCAAAAACTGGATATCATTAAATTTAGTTGATCATCACACATAGGAATATTTGAACTTAAAAATCTGGTATGAAAGTGAGCGCTCCAAAATACATAAAATTCAAGCAAAAGAATTGTTTTAAATTTCATAAGTAATTCATTCTAACCGGAAATCCGCGGGAATTTATCACACGTTATACATCATATTCAACATCTAAAATGTTTTATAGTATATCAGTATGAAACATATTTATGTATTCGAAAATAAATATGAAATACATTTTATTCTAATCTTAATGGTGAATATTATCTTTCAACATTCCATAACTAAGTCACTCAGCACATCTGGATAAACTTAAGAAAAATTCATAACAGCACATATGTATAGTATTGACGTCACATGCATGGTATGGGCATCCCAGATGAATAATATAATAGTTTTAAACCAGTATTCTCAAGGAATTGCAAATTGTTCCATTCATTAATGTCCAACATATTTTCTTTTCTTTCAAGAAACAGCGTCACCGAAACGAAGATGTTATGCTAGGTATTATCAGTTGTATGAAAAATACAGCGAACTGTTTGAACAAACTAAACACTGATTTGGGACATAAATAGAATAATGCTCCCTAAACGAGAGACATGGAAATGTTTGAGGACATTATTAAAAGCAAGTATGTTAATGAACAAAAAAGGAGATTAAAGCCTTGAATGAAATCAAGAGAATTTACGTCTGACAATTAAAGCTGATTTTCTAAGAAACATAAAAATCTTACATGAGCAGAGGCAGAGTAAATCTTTTTAAGAAAAGTAAAGAAAATCGATGCAAGAAATTAAAATTGCGCATCGAAAAACAACTATTTTAATAGTATTTGATGTCAACTTTAATTTTATGCGAAAAACAGTGTTAATTATAAAAAAAAAATCTCAATTTTGCCTTTTGCCTCGTTTTTATTAAGCAAGATATTTATATGCAAACAGTAAAAGTTTAATTCGTTAATTTTTTAAGTTTTTTTTTTTTTTTTTTTTTTTTTTTTTGCTAATAGACTGAGAGCAATGAATGATTTAGTTGTATTCATTTTTGTTTCATTTTGGGGACACAAGGTTGTATATGATCTACCGGCGATAAAGCGACAGGAATACTGGAAAGTAGTAGTATAAAATAGCAGTACTTTAGAAATAAAATTAAAGTCTAATTCTGTAATCGCTCTCCTGGTTTAGCCAAAATGAAACATAGCAAACAAAACATAGCAATTTCATAAACTGTGAATGATGCAGAACATTTTCGTCTGATTTTATAACGAAAGTGCAATTAAAAGGAAATTACGACTATTTTTAGACAGAACAAACTAAAATCTTCTAGTGAAGAAGGAAAAAAGGGAAGGATATTTAGAAGGTATTAAATATTAAAGAGTCTCTAATATGTGCGATGAGAAATACATAAATGAAAATAGAAGAAAACTATGGCATAGAAATGAAGCAAATTTATTACGTTGAACAAAATAGGCGACGTATTGCTTTCAAAAGAAGTCGTACGGTTCTTAAAGGAACTAAATGTCACACCTGTGTACATAAAATACTAATATAATGTGTTTTCTAAAAGTTAAAGAAGGGCCTACTAAATACTGTTTATCATTCTTGTTCTAAAAGGAGTAAATCTTCATTTTTATAATCTCTGTAAACTGCAAGAACTTATGAGTCATATTTTTCCCTCGAATGATTTAGGAAAACTTACCCAAGCCGGTAAAATCATGTTAAAAATTCAGAATAAATTCAGATTTGAGAATTACTTACTGATACATGGAAGGAAATGAAGGTTGAAACTCAGTAATAAATAATTATGTCACTTAGCAAAAATATGCGTTAAAAATCCACAAAAATCGCTTCCCAATCATATTTTAAAAGTCAGAATATCATTTAAAGTTTCATCGAAATTTTTTGCCTTCTTCTAAGTTCTAAATATTGTAAATTTAGGCTCTACTAAATTTATTCTGCTCGAAGCAACTGACATATAATCTAACACATAAATAAATTCTATCATAAAGTATTAATTAACGTATCCATAGCGTCATTTTGTAAATAAAATGTTATAAAAATTTTGATACTCAGGTTGACGAATGTATTTTAATTAAAGCAATAAATGTTTGAAATCTTTTGCAATCTTTAAAATATCATTTCATTTCTAGTCTTTTTTTAATCATTAAAATGCCACTTTTATCGAAAGCAAATGAAAGAAAAATCTCTAAAACGCCAAATGAAAAAAATGATCTTCACATTTAAATGCATAATGTGAATTTTAATAAAAATATTATTATTAAATTGTTAGGAGTTCAGAAAGCAAATTTTTTGTATTGATAAAATATTTTGTTTTTGACTTTGATATTATAATTAAGATATTGATTTTAAAATCCGATACCAACACATTTTGCCCACTAATGTTATTGAATCTTCAAAAGGAAATTACGTATGAACGAATCAGAAAAAAGCACTTTTTGTTCTTTTGTAACAAAATACTAATTCAAAGATGAAATTTAATAAAAGATGAAATTTAAGAATTGTTGAAACGGCAAATACCTGAAATAATTTTAAAGATAAAGGAAAGGTATTCAACGAAAGAGGATTATTACTGGTCTACATTTAATAAATAGTTAGCAAATGAAATTTAGAATAAAAATTATAATCGTACGCAAAATAAGGGGAAAAGTCCTTAAAACATTATTGAAAGAAAAAAATACAGTCATTAAACTAGTCAATAATTAATTAAATGCAATGATTAATTAATTAAATACAATGATAAATTAATTAAATACAATGATAAATTAATTAAATACAATGATAATACAATTTCGAAAAACAGCATTGAATGTATCAGGAAAAGGAGAAATAAACAAATCTTAGATAGCTAAGTATAGCTGGAAATTTCATCACAGTTTTGACTTCAGTTCTCCAAAAACTATCTGTTTAACTGGTGGACGATAGGTCATCACTCCTGGATTTGGTCGATAGGTCTCGTGCCCCTTTTCAGTCTCCCTTTAAGTGAAAAAGTATATATAGCATTCTTTCTATATAGTACACATGTCCTCCACGCGTAATCTGGTGCAGGAAACGGCAATATACCCAGATACCACCAATTCGAAGACTTATTGTTCCATCCAAGGTCACAGTTGCTTTCTTATATTTTCCCACCCTATTAGTAGTAGTCTTTAATAAATTTTAAAAATCCCAGCTAACCGACAGTCTTGGCAAATTTGTGAATAATATTCAATCGGATAGCATACTGATAATGAGGATCACAACATCTCACGGGCTTACCTATTCCAAAACGTCATCCACAAAACGCATTCATCGCTCGAAAAAGGAACTGTAGATGGAGGATTAGAATGAATGCTTCCTATGACTCACATTCTATGAAATAATTTTCGGGAAATATCATTCAGCGACCTGTTAAATCACAAAAATGCTTAGCATCGTAAAAATGTAATTAGTATATTGTCCTACATTGAATTTCAACTTACATTGTCTTACAGATTTAATGAAAAATCACAGGCTAAAGAGAAACCTTAAAAGTAAAGGCCTCTAGTTCGTAAAGCACCATTCATATTATTCTATTGCCATTGGATTTTCTTAACGAAATTTCATTTTTGTGTCTGGTTTTTATACACTTTCTGTTTTTTGAAGATAAAGCTGAAACGGAAAGTTTTCATTTGTTTTCAACAGAAAGCCCCTTTTGTCTTCTTTCGAGTAGAGAGAAATCCTTTATTTACGAGCACAAAAGCTTTTGTTCTACAGTCATGAGCAATTCAATCGTTTCTTTCTGTAATTACCTTCCTATGCAAATAAGCCACGTTGCTTTTACAGCTCATAAAGCGAAAACAAAGTTTGTAAATTGAAACGTGAAAAGACTAAGCAGGCGGATGTTGGATGGGATAAACATAAAAAGTAAGTAAATAAAATGGAAAACGTTTCACGCTATCACACATAAAATTTCTAAGAAACTGATGGAAGCAGTTAAATTATTTTTGTCCTCATCGTTTATGTCAACTGTTGCGTTCCAAAATTTATAACAGAAGCACTATCTAAAAGGATTATGTCTGACGAGAGGGAAATACAGTACTTTGAGTGAGATTACTTTTCCTTTTTCTGCCTACTAAAAACTAAATTAATTTGTTTTTATTACCTCACCTAAACAATTATCCATAAACCACCATTACTCCCCAACGGATCTCATTACCTGATGCATATTGCAAACAGCATGCTTTTTATCTTTTGAAACGCAAAATGCGATTGGATATTTTTATGGTAAGCTTCTTGTTTTTTCGATGGCTGCTTTAATAAATCAAAGAATAATTGCAAAGAATAATATATATTTTCTAAACTCTTTTATAAAATAGATAATACGACGTACTTAGAAGTTTCGAGACGAAGATGTTTAAACAAATGTAATAACACCCTTTTTCCTACAAAGGATAAGTTACTTTCAGTGTTCTGTTGATGATTCACAAACAAAATTTTAATAACAAAATAAAAGAGAGCTGAACAAAAGATACGGAAAATGATTTTTAAAAAAATATTAAAAGTTGCAATGACCCTTTTATTTATTTTAAGTTCCTTTTTATTTCCGTGTGCGAAGTAAAGGAAGTACTGTAATCGCGAAAAACGTCGGGTTTAAGATTTCAACAGGAATATCCATTCTGACTGTTCCCGAATCCATTTTGAGTATTTCTAGCGCGATGTCCGCACGTACAGATTGAATAATGCATTCTGTAAAACGAATTCAAAATGAATTTTTTGTAACTTCTGTACATACGTATATATGCGCTTTACATAACTAAAAAATAATAGCCGTAGAACTTTGAAATTTTGCATTTGGGACTGATATAACATCTAGTTGTGCAGCTGTGTTTTTACGGCAATCAGTAATGCCAAACATATATAATGGGTCATGTAAATTTCTCCGTGATTTTTGCCACTAGACGGTATTGATGCCTATATATCCAGAAACACTCAGCCAATTGTCTCAAACGAACATGCGCTTAAAAGGTGACATTCAACTTCCATTGTTTATGAAGATAGTTTTCTAATTCGTTGCTCGCGTAAAACGTTATACTGATTTGCAAATGAGAGAAATCTCTGAAGAAATACGGTATTATTGGCTTTCGTACTATAAAAAAGGTATAAACGCTGTAAAAACATACAGAAAAATTTGTACATTGTACGGTGAGGATGATATGAGTGATCAAAGGACCCAGACGTGGTTTGCTCCATTATGTTCCGGAAATTTCGATCTCAAAGCTAAACATCACTCTGATCGGCCAGTCATTGAAAACGTCGATGAAATTTTTCAGCTGGTGCAAGAATGGTACGCAAGCTATCAGGAAACAGCGGAGGCACTAAACATCAACCCCATGACAGTCTGGAATCACTTGAAAAGAGCAGGCTACACAAAGAAGCTCAATGTTTGGGTACCACATGAATTAACGCAAAGAAATTTGATGACTGAGTTATCATTAGTGACATGATGTTGAAACGCAACAAAATCGAACCATTTTTGAAGCGAATCATTACGGGCTATGTAAAATGGGTGAAATACGTGAATATCAAAAGCAAGCAATCATGGTCAAAGGCTGGTGACCTCCACAAACGACTTCAAAGCCTGGATTGTCGCCAAAGAAGGTTATGTTGAGTGTTTGGTGGGTTTGGACATACCAAACACTTTGACTATAATTTATTCCGGTCTCTGCAAAACTCTCTTGTTGGTACAAAGCAAGCCGACCGAAGCTCCGTTGAAAATCACTTGGCCAAGTTTCTCGACGATAAACCACATAAGTTCTACACTGATGGAATTAAGAAGCTACCCAAAAAATTGCAAAACGTCATAGATAATAATGGTCAATATGTACTTGATTAAAATTGATTTTCAATAAGGAAACATTTTGTACAAAAATGTATCAAAAACCGCGGTGACTTTTTATATGGCCCAATGTATTTTATATAAAATCAAACCCTTACCAAGCTTGAACTTCCTTACGCGATCTTAAATTTCGCAATCACTGATCGTAGCTATATAATGCCAATTACAAATGTGTTTTAAATATTAATGTTTTGGCAATGTCAAATTTAAAAAAAAATTAGTTTTGACAAGTAAGGAAATCTAACTTTAAATGCGATCTCCTGGTTTCTATTCTTATACTCAGAAATGTTTTACACATGTTATGAAAAAATGAAAATGCAAGAAGTTAACTCCAGTATGACACAAATTTACCGAGATATTTAATTTCAAAATTTGATATTTTTGATGTTATTGCCTTCAGGGATAGATTAATTAAATTAGAATAATTATCTAGAAAAAGTTTAAATAAAATGCAATACAAAATGTACATAATTTAACAAGCCGTACAAGGAAGTCATGTGGTGTCCACATCGATTTTTTTAAGCATAGTGTGTAGAGGAGACATTAGGTTATTTCTAACAAGGAGACAGAAAAATGAGCAATGCCAATGAGAAATACTGCTTTTAAAGGGCGACTGGAGTTTGGGGGACCCAGTCGCCAAATCCCGGTGGTGGAGAATCATTATCCAGCACCTTTTTTTACTTCGGGCGCCAGTGTAGAGACATTAGGTTATTTCGAAAAAGGAGACAGAAAAATGAGCAACGCCTTCTACCGGAATCAAACCACGGACCTCTCGGTTACGCGACGAGCGTGCTGACCACTACACCAAGAAGGCATGCGAAGAAGGCGGGAGAAATACCTTATAAGTGTAATCGATATTATTATGAACAATATATTCTATATCTGATAGCTGGAACATTTAGTTAAATCGGAAAACTACAGTCTTTCATATAGAAAAATTACAAATATAAAGGAATTTAAGCGGCAAAGTATCACTTTACATGCCCATCTTTCGTGAAATTTATTCTAGAAAATTGCAAACGCTACAGGAAAAATAGCGCAGTTAACGAGTGTCGTTTCGCACAAACGCATAAATAGTTTATTTCAAACTATCAAAAAAAATCTTTCGTTTAAAAATATTAATTACTCTCATGTTAGTCCAAAGGGCGTTAGTCCAGAAGGGCTTAATTTCGTTTTGGCATTTTGCGTCGATTCACTTTCTGCGTTGATTCACATTTCAAACTATTGCCACCGAATATTGCAGCCCTGTAATTTATTTAAAAAAATTAAATAATGAAGAATATGCATGAATGTATGTATGTTTCTCGCAGTGAGATAAAACAACGGTACATAGAGCCATCAAATTTTGAATAACGTAACTTCCACCGAATATGGGCATATGGAAGACCTAATTTCGAATTTGGAATTTGTTTTATTATCGATTTCGTATTTTACAATACTTTAACAAATTCTTGATTAACAAACTCAACGATTTCAAGGCAACAACGGCAACACTGTAAGAAAAAAAAAAGACATTTATCTCCAGCGCGCGAAATTCTAAATTCGGAAATTTTAAAGATACGCTAATCTTAAAACTATTTTGTGATATTATTCTTTAACGGAATTTTATGGTTTAAGTGCAAAGAACATGTTATTTAATAAACAAAGGTAACACACAAAACGTTAAAAAACGTCCCTTTGTGCGTAATGTAAAATCTCAAAGCTTTCAGATATTTTTAAGCTTTTTAAAAATTTTTTTGCTTTGTAATATTTGTAAACTGAATATAAACAATTAAGCATTTTTGTACTGAACGAAGTGAATATGTCACATGTCTTTTAAAACAAATTTTGTATAATTTCTGGCCTGTACTCATCCTTTTATCGAAGCAAAACACATATTTACTCCAGTTACTCAGTATTTTCCTATTTTTACTTCCAGACTACATACATAAAAGTATCAGCAGTGCGACAGAGCAATACGACTGGCGAAGGAGGTTGAGCGGATAGAAGGTAAGCATTCTCTCCTAAGAAAAGAAGAATGTCATGAAGAAATGACGACAATACAAAGAAGTACTATCTCCATTGTCACTTTTCGTTTGCTATTGTTTTATCTGTAATAGCAATAACTATAAGTGTATTCACAAATTTAATTAGATTTTATTACATACTTAAATAAATTTAATTCTGTCTACTGATCCCATGGAAGCTAAGTCACATACATACACAGATGTGTGAGGTAATGTTTTAGGTTAAAAAAATTCGATAGGGAGATAACAGTGAATAAGCATGAATAAGGGTCCCCACTGCTTGTTTATATTGTGTCCACAATGATGTTTGTCAATATATCTCCCTCTGTCTGTAAGCATATTTTCATGACTTTTTCGTCCATAATAATTCTTATATCAAACTTCCAAAAAGTTTCCGCTTTCCGTATTTAAGATTTCAAGAATTGCATAAAGAGTTTTGAGTGAAACTGGATAATCGGAAATGGAACTTTACTTGAAGCCTGTAGCAGCTTTCAATGGAAAACCGGAAATGATACTTTAGTTGCATTCCATGAGAGCCTTTAATGAGAAATTATATTAAAAATATTACACAAAACTTATTTGAGTTTTTAAAACATTTATATCACTTGTAGCAACATATTAGATTCGGGCTCAAATTGATAAAACGGAAATAGTTTCCTTGAAGATTTGAAGAGATTTTCTTAAAAAAATATTATGATATAATCTAAAATTTCTCAACTTTTATATATGAAACTTATAGATGCATATACGACACAAGTATAATATGGTGGGCAGCACTCTTTTTTTATTACTTCCTTGTATGGAGCAAAAAGGAAATATACTAAATGCGAAAAATTTCCGGTATCATAGTTCAACAATAATAGCCATTTTGACCGCCATCGAAAAAATTAATAAGTTTTTGCGTGATATCTAAACGTAAGGACAGATTAAAAGACTATTTCTCCCCAAAAATATTATAAAACTCATTTAAAATAGATTCTGAAGAGATTTTTCTCATGGTGTCTCTACATACATACCTATATATGTATGCATGTATCTTCTTGAAAAACTCAAAAATGAGTAGCCTCAAAACGTTGAAATTGTGCATATAGGACTGCTATAAGCATGTAGATGTGAACCTCCCACTTTGGTTGCAATCTCCCGCACCAATAGTCTTATATATATATATATATCCACACTGTTATTCGACTCAGTGAGCTCAGTTTCTTTATTTTTACATGTTGGTAAATTGTGCATTTTTTGCATTAAAAATTATTGATTTATGTTGTTCTTATCTTCCGGTTAAGGTTTTCATGCCTTTAGGTAACTTGCATGTTATAATTGCAGAATTGTCAACAATTTAAAAGCTGTTTAAGTGGTATTTGCCTTCGACCCTGGATTAATATCGGCAGTTTTCTGGGCAAGGTCTTCTAGACAAGGCGTCAGTGTTTCCGTGCGATGATCCCTCTCGATGATGGATAGTGATGTCGTATTTCTGAAGTCTCTGTATCCACCTGGCTATTTCACCCTCAGTATTCTTGAAATTTAAAAGCCAGGCCAATGTTGCATGATCCGTGCGGAGCAAAAATTTTCTGCCGTATAGATAATGATTGAAATGTTCTACGGCTTTGATTATGGCGATCAACTCTTTCCTGGTGACATAGTAATTCCTTTCCGGTTTAGGCAGGAACTTGCTCCAGTAAGCCACTACACGTTCTTGATCCTCTATTTCTTGGGACAAAACAGCGCCGTCACTTCCGTTACTGGCATCCGTGTCGAGAATAAATGGTTTGTTGAGCGCTGGGGATAAGTCAGAATTGGAACACGTGTTAAAGCTTCCTTCAGGTTCTTAAATGCATCTTCACATTCTTTTGTCCACTCGAACTTTTGCCTGCTCCTTGTCAGCTTGTGAAGGTGTCTTGCGATGGAAAACAATCCTTCATGAATCTCCTATAGTAAGTGCAAAGCCCTAAAAAGCTTCTCAGCTGGTAGACATTTTCGGGAAGTCTCCGGTCTTTAACTGCTGACACATTTTCAGAATCCATCCGTAAAACTTCAGCAGAGATGACATGTCCGAGGTAAGTCACTACCTGTCTGAATAATTTGCATTTATCGGGACTCAACTTTAGATTGGCTTCTTTCAGTTTCTGAGGCACCTTTCTAAGAATTTCTAGATATTCTTCGAAACTCTTCCCGACGCTAATGATGTCATCCAGGTATATCAGACAGGCTTCGTAGGAAAGACCTTTCAAAACAGTTTTCATTAGGCGTTCGAATCTAGCCGGCGCATTACATAGTCCAAACGGCATCACCTTGAACTGCTAAAGTCCTTGTCCAGTAATAAATGCCGTCTTTTCTCGGTCATCGGGATGTATTTCTACCTGCCAATACCCACTCTATAAATCAAGTGTCGAGAACTATTTACTTCCAGAAAGTGTGTCCAGAATATCGTCAGTTCTAGGAAGAGGATAATTGTCTTTCTTTGTTATCTCATTCAAACAGCGATATTCAACGCAAAATCTTACTGAACTGTCTTTCTTCCTGACGAGGACGGAGATACCCATGGACCTGCTGAAAACTGGATGACGTCGCTTTCTTGCATGTCCTTTAAAAGTGTTCGTACTTCTTCCTGTTTAGCAATCGGTAGATGTCTTTGATGTTGCTTGATTGGTGGATGATCCCCTGTATCGATTCTATGTTCCGCCAAACTGGTTCGACCCACGTCAGAAGACGAGTGGGAGAAAGCGTCTTGAAGATCTTTAATGACACGTTCGGCAGCATTCCTCTCTTCATCCTTTAATTGCGCATTCTGCAATACCTCCGATGTAATGCTCTCTGAAGACGCGGTTTCTGGGATGTTACTCTTTCTTTCAATGCTGGTTACTAGAGTACATTCTGCAACCACTTCACCTTTCTTAATAACTCTCGCCTTGTCAGTGTTATTGGCAACTCTCACCGGGATAACGGTCCTCAACTGGTCGACGAGTGCTGATGCTACAAGTACTCCTTTCGGGCTATTACACTTCTTGGGATATTCCATGAGGCCGTAACGGAAATTTTTATTTTCGGCTATGGATCCAGGAAGTAAAATTTCTGTTCTAGCCGGTACTGTGATGTCGTCTTGAGCTATGATTTTGTGGATAGATTTCATTGCTTCATCTTTAATCTTAAATAGCGCTATGTCTTCAGAGGTAAAATGCAGTTCGTTATTTATAAAGTTTGAAGAAAAATTGTATTTCGTTAGAAGTTGAATCCGAGTATGCAAGGATTTGTAATCTGTGCTACATATGCCGTCTGATGGTAAGCGGCACTTCCAAACGTCATGTTAACGTTTAATTTTCCGTCGATATCGACCTTCTCGCCAAACACAGCCTGAAGAGTAACGCAGGGCGGCGTCCAGTTTGATACAAATAAAAGAAGGAGTTTGCCTTTTAGTTGTTGAGCCACATCTTGTGGAATGATGGTAGCGTTGGCTTCTGTATCGATGGTCATATTGCAAAGAACTCCATTGATATGTCCCATGATGAAAAGTCCATTACTGCCGCCACTTACTGCAGAAATCCGAAGTGCTTTAAACTAAGGCTTTTCATTATCTGGCAACATCTGCCCCGCGAGATGGCCACTAATTAGTTTCCCTCCTTCTTCATAGGCAGGGTTTTAACATCCGTGCGCAGGGGTGTTCTGCAGTTTCTTCGTATATGCCCTTCAGCACCGCTTTTCCAGAACTTTATGTTCGGTTTCTTGTCACCAATATTTCGCTGCAAGGCATTCATTTGTCTTGTTAAATCATCGAGGGGAGCAGCCATTTGATCCATTGGCTCTTGGACTTGCGCAGCTCTGATTGGGTGTTGGTCTCTGCGAGTTGCTTGCTGTGCTACCTCAAATTTCATGGCGTACAACAGAGCACTTTTAAGTCCTTCACATCAGCCATTCGCAGTGCTTTCTGCATTTTAGGATGCCTTTAATAAAGTACTGCAGGGACAGATTTCCCTCGGTTCTCTAGGTCACTCGGTAAAGGCGAGATGGGACAGCCTTTCAACATTCGTGGCGAGATCTTGGAGTTTTTCGGTAGGCTTATGTTGACGGGATTTTAATTGAAGCCTACTGTAATCTTTCAAACATTTCTCCCTGAAGCGCAGCTCTAATGTGCTGGATAGAGTTTAGAAGTCCAATCTCTCATTTGGAAAGAGTCTGCAGGATATCCGCTGCATCTGCTTTCAGAGAAGCGGTGAGATGACAGGCCTTAGCTTGGGAATCCCATCGATTCGTATCCGCAACTACAGAAAAGTGTGTCTTAAACACTTGCCAGGAGGTCTTCCCACCATGCGCAGATAGCTTCAGTGAGGGACAAGCAGGCAAGAGTAAGAATTTAAAATCATCTCTGTTGCTCCCTGTCGTCGCTACGAATTTCCTTAAATTATCAAATTTTTTGGCAACTGCAGAAACCCTGTCATCAATTTTTTTCTCGACTTGGTGTTGCATGACTGAGACACTTCTTTCGATTCGTTGCTGCACAGCAGAAACTCTTCCTTCTATTTGTTCTTTTACAGAATCATTCTCCTATTTGTTCTTTTATAGAAGAAACTCTTTCTTCAATGTGTTCAACTTTATTTTCAACAGCGTCAATTCTGCCTTTTATAGCTTCGAATTTGTTTTCTATTATACAGGTGATTTATCTTTTCATTTACTCTTGCCCTTACCCTTACTCTGCCTCTTACTCTTTTCTTGAGCAGCCTTCATTTTATCTTTAATAGATTCCTGAACAGCCTTCATTTCATCTTTAACAGATTCTTGACCAGCTCTCATCCTTTCTTGACCCGCTTTCATCTATTTCACGGAATCTTTCATCTCTTTTTGGAATGCAGCAAAAGCAGTGACGAGCTGTCTCAATTGTTCTTCCATTACTGTCTTGAATGGCATTCAAATCCCCTTTCTGACACCAAACATTGTCGCGTGCGTACAGGTTCGTACTGGATAGAATGGATACTTACTCGTAATGTATTGAATGTTCGTAATAGATCTTTTTATTTCCTCTTGACCAACTTTCATTTCTTCCTTAATAGCTTTCATCTCATCTTCACCAGGTTCTCAACCAGCTTCCATCTTTTCTTGACCTGCTTTCATCTCCTCTTTTACCGAGTTGACGTCCGCTTCCGTCGTTTCTTGGAATGCAGCAAAAATAGACACGAGCTGTCTCAAATGTGCTTCCATCGCTCTAGTGAATGGCATTCAAATATCCCACTTCTGTCACCAAAAATTGTTGCGTGCGTACGGATTGGTCACGGATTGCATGCGCAAGTCTTTAAAAAGTTAATAAATTTATTCTTTTCGAAAGAAATAAAACAAAATGTTGAAATATTTCCTCAGAGATATTCGTACAATATCACAATATCTCAAACGTTAAACAGAACTCAATCCAAAAACAGAAACTAATTCTATCTCGCAGCAAATTAGCTACAATCAGTAACAGGATTAAGTAAACAACAGTTCGCTTAAAACAGCTACAACTGAGCTGAGGTGTTTTAATTCGGCTTTCATAAGCTTTTTAATTATTCACTAGAATATTCTGGTAAAACCTATTTTCTCGATTTTTCTCGACTTTTGTGGATGGCAAGAGCAATTACGATATATTTATTTATTAAATATTAAATGCGCATGCTCTTTTATTTTTACTTTTCCGACGTAGCTTTCTCTTCAAAAATCGTCTGCGTTGCACGGAACAATAAAACAATTTTAATTACAATTCTAAATAAATACGAAATCGGTAGCAATATGAAACATATTTTTCTACTTCACATTAATGAATTATTTATTAGACTCGGAGTTTATATTTTTTAGATATATCATGATCTTTTCCTTCATTTGTTTAAAGTAAATAATAAAAATGTCTTTGAGAAATATTCTAGCTTCATTTTACATTTATTATAGCTCAATGGTCTTATATTATAGATTTTTACCAATTAATAATGCTGTTTAAAAAGATTTAAACGGTAATTATAACTCTATTGAAAGACGCATAATTCAGTGTAATATGTTACCACCTCATGTGCAGCTATAAGGTGAAAAATCTCAGCGGAATTTCAATATCATTAAATAGGGAATATAACTTTTACTAGCTGACCATAATATCAATATTTATATAGCTGACGATAATAAGTTTTGGGTTAAAACTGAAAAGAAACAGGTATTATGCACACTTTTCAGGTTTAATTTTTCCTCGCTAAAAAAAAAAAATAATAATTTAAGCTATCATAGGCCGGGAGACTCCTTGTTACGTATTAACAATCAGTAGCTTCTGCTTAACTGAAAATCTTTTACTAGCATCTTACAACCTAATCATTGTAATTGTGGATATTATACTAAAATAATAAAAGTGGTATCGTGAAGATGTATGGGAAATATAGGATGATTATATGATTATATAATGAAAGCAATTCGTCAGCTAATTTAATTAAACTCTTACGATAATATATTCGTTTAAACTTCTCAGTTTGTAAGGTTACTTTGATAAACACGTTATTTTCATGTTAAATCAGTCTTTCGTTTTCTTCCATTAGTGTGGTCAGATTATAAATCAGATGGGACTGGAATAGCAACCAGAGGTGTAAACTGAGAAAGAACGAGAGAGAGTGAGACAAAGCTGAATTTAATAGCTGAATTATTTAAGACATACATATTTTCTGCAAGGCATGAAAGTCATATTACACACATACACACACGTACACATACTATATATAAGATATAATAAAATACTATAGCTATGTTAAGAAATAATTGGCAACCTCAAAATTAACCCTGCTAGATTTGGTTTCTCCTTCCGAAATTCCTCTGTTGTTCCAAACTCGAGATCATTCCAAATTACATAACGCTACTTGAAGAGGGCAACTAAAACTAAAATTAACCAATCACGGCTTAGATTCATGTATGCACCTACGAAGTATAAATACTGAGTCACGAGAAATTACGCTTTCCTTTTCTTCCTGGCTTCTACCCTGAAAACAACTTTGAGCCGCTATGCTTCCCTGCCTGAAATGATGTCGTATCATTTTTCCTGTTACACAAAAACTTATTGTATTCGACGATGATTGAAAAGCAACATATTTGCCGTAGAGATGATTTGATTAGTGTAAAGATAAAGATGGTGGTTACCCGAAATTAGTTTTGTCAACGTCTCTTCCTGCATTTTTTACTCAGCCATGACGATTGCAAGGTGCAAAAAGTACCAGTGATTTCTACGCAGTTAAAATAATAGATGTATACGTAAAATATAACAAAATATAACAGCTGATTTAAAAAACAATTGGCGACCTCAAAATTAACATTCTAAATTTCGTGCTCTCCCACTGAATTCATCTGTTCTCCCAAATTCGAGAACTTTTCATATTCATGCAGACACCTCCTGCACAATCAAATATTTGTAAACCAAAACTTTCTCTAACTCGAACTGAAACTGTCACGTTCCTCCCATCTTCCTTTGAACTGCTCTGTTCTCTCTCGCTTGCGCGTTCTTGATCGCAACACGCTATTTTTCCATGCTGCTCTTATTTGCCTGAAATGACGTCGCATCTTTTTATATATGCATATAAGAAATTATAGTAATTGCTATAAATAAAAAGTATAATGTTTACAAGGAATTATTCTAGAGTGCCTGCAAATATGCAAATAAAGATGATAATTGGCTTAATTCAGTTTAGTATCAACTCTTTCCATTAGCTTTACCTCCTCTGCCATCCCGAATGCGCTTCGAAATTTTGCTTCGAAATTATATATATATATATATATATATATATATATATATATATGTATATATGTCTGTATGTGTATGTGTATGTGTGTGTGTGTATCATGTGACCTTATACTGCTATTCCCGAACTTAATTCACTAATCTAACAACTTACAAAGATAAAAAAAAATTTCTTTAAGAAATATTTCTTATCACTTACTTTCAATAGTTCCTTTCATCTATGAGGAAATTTATATTACTGCTATGCAAACAAATAATTCAGATTAATTTAAAACTGAAAGAAAAATAAGAAACATGCAAAAGTTTGCAACATATTATAATCGTAAGCATTAGATAGGTAAAAAAACCACTTATAAATAATTGTCTCTACATTTTAATAATCATAGATGTGAAATATTTTATTTAAATCTAGAAATTTTCATGGATAGAATTCAGCAACATGTCAGTATGAGTTTCAGTGAAATAGGAAAAATAAATGTATTAAATTAAATAATAGTAGAACAAAAATACTGCACTTTTAAAATTATTCATGATTGAATTTTAACAAGAGAGACCTTTACTATTTTTGTCGTCTTTAACACATAACAAAAGAGAAAAATAATTCTACTTCCTTAAAGGTGTCGACGTTATGAACGCTTTCATTTCTTATATTAAGAATATGCTGTCTTTTTTAATACGTCTAATGTAATGTGAATATATTTTTTTAATATATGCAATTTTTTAAATAAAATAGAACACCAGGAGAAAAATTTTTTGAAAGGATTTGTATTACAGCTACCAGATAAAATAAAGATTTCTTTTTTCATGTTTCATAAATAAAGGTAAAAATACATTAACGAGAGATTCAAAATATTTGGAATTACATCAAAAATAAAAGCAAATGGAATTAATGTAAGCATAATAAATCATGCAAGTAGACTTTGAAACGAAACGGTGAAAGATTATCGATTTTTCCTGCAAAACAGATATAATTCAAATGATATAAATTTCATTCAAAATTCAAATATTCTAAATTTTCTGGAATTATACAGAATTTAGGACAACAAAATGATGCTTAAATAAATAAAATCATTTTATTTCAGAACTATGTTTGTCTACTTTCACTCCTGTTGTAATTAATTTACATTTATTTAATGCCCTGCATTGGCAACACGATTTTAGCGTTGCATCGCCATGAAATTCAGCCCCTAGAACGTAGCTGGCCTGTAACGTTTTTAATATTTATTTTTTAACTGAAATATATTATCGGATTATGTTATTAGATGCATTTTTATGGATACTTTAACTAATATATGTTATGATTTGTGATTTATATTTCAATCGATAAAGCTACAGTAAAATGAAACATCTCACTCGCATTTCGGCGCCATTTTATTAACTGCCAGTAAACATCTGAAAGCACAGTGCGAGAAACGGAATTCATCAGCAGAAGGAAGACGGATAAAGACATTTTTTATTTTCGATTTATGTATAAATTTGATTTTGAAGTTTGTATTCTTTCATTTTGAACTAGGGTACTTCGATTACTTATTATGAGGATCCAGCTACTTAAAAATGAAATAACTTTACCTGGAGCGCTTGAAAATAATTATTTAGATTAGGATTAATTTGACATCCCGATACCAGAGAAGCAGACAGAAACTGAAGAGTTTGAATCTAAGTATTTTAATCTGAAACTTCAATATCGAAACGTTAAGATTCACTGAATGCGGTGTCAAATATTCCAGAAAATTCCAGTATTAATAACATTAAGTTACCAAAATTGAATATTCCTATTCTTTCGAGTAAATTCCGAAATTCCGTAATATTCCGTAATACTCCGTAATATTTCGAAAGAATAAGAAATTTGAAGGATTTATTTGTTGGAACAGTGTAGAACACTCCTTAATCGAGTATTCAGTATTTTCAGTATTTGATTGGATCACTGCTAATGAACTGGTTTCTACAATTAAATATATTCCGTTATGAAGAAGCATGGTCGAAATTGCTCATTCTGTACGATAAAAAGAAACAATTCGTGAAACCGTTGATCAAAACATTTCTGCAGGTATATAATGTTGATCTACTGCAATTAACTGATATTTCGGCTGAAATTATTACAGGCTTAAATGCTTTTGTTGGAAAGCAACTTCTAGACAGCGTAAATATTAACCATATCTAATATTTACTCTGCTTCAAATGGTAGATTCAGAAACTTGAAAAGAATGGACACAGAAAAGAGCGGAAGAAGATTTTCCCAGATTGGAATTGTTTCTTTGAATTTTCAAATTTAATTTAATTCACAGAATTTTAAATGTAGTAATACTAAAAGTCCGAAATTTAATGGAATCCATGTTTTATATCAATGCATTAAATTTAAGAATTTAGATGCTACCACCAAGAACTTTGTGAGAAAGCAAGAACTGTGTTTTTATGCTTTTATGCTGAAATTCGCATGTCATCGAAAACTGTAATTCATTTAATACGTAATTTGTATTATTGAATAACGCATAATATTTTGTTGTGTGAATATCTTACGGTTAACAACGTACAGCTTTTAAAATCCTGATCTGAAAACTAAAAAACTTCCCAGAGGATTTTTAATGAAACACGCAAGAGTCAAGGTGATATTGTAAGTAATCCAGTTAAATATTTCAGTTCAGTGATTCTACCTACTGTTCTCACATTTGCACTTTCCTCTGGCGGCGAAACTATCGAAATTAAATTGCTTCTGCATTCGGGAAGAAAACTGACGTTTATATCTGAACGCGCTGTTTATAATAAGAATTGATCCATCGGTTACTTCTTCGTGGAATTCACCAAGTGTCATGGCTCGATTAGTTTAAAAATTGAATCAAGGTTAAATAGCGAAATAATTGATGTTAACGAGCATATTTTCGATAGATTGACTTTGCTATTGCAGGAACAATTCGTTAATATAAACCATGAAGATTATATCAAACCTTTTCCAATAACGGTTCCAAATTTTGTTCACCCAAAAGAAATTTATTTGATTTTAGAAGCTGACTATTTTTTCTCCGTCCTAAGGTGTGGTTCGAAAAATAAGCCCGTAGGTCCAAATACGATTTTTGGTTTGGTGATTGTTGAAAAAGTTGAAACTAATGCGGAAGGCCTCAAAATAGCTAAAACTTCTATTTTATGAAACACATCTAAAACTGGGTTATTGGAAAGCAGCAGTAATTTTGCGTTTTATGGAATGAAAATTCAAAGGTATTCTGAAATGTGAAAAAAAAGTATAAAGATTTTATATATAAATATGAACAGTCAAGTTATACGACTGTTATCTGCAATAATTTATCTAACATTTCGGAAGCGGAAAATGTCATCGTCCTATCATGGGGTCTTTAAATCTTCAAGCGTAGCGATAGAATTAAGAATAGCGTTTGATGCATTCTGTAAATCCGAAAACTGTATATTATTGCATTCACTTTTAAGAGTAGGTCCAAAATTACAAAGAGATACTTTTGAGATTTTGATTATTTTGATTTTTTAAATGTGTTTTCACAGCAGACGGGGACAAGACGCATCGACAGGTGATGGTAGACCCTGAGGATCAGAATTGTAAGTTGATAAAATAGCGATACAACTTCAGTGTTGAAATACACATGTACAAGTTCTGAACGGTTACAAATGATCTTTCTTCAGCTTTATTTTTAACAATTAGATGTCTCAAGCAGATAACTATAGATTAAAAGGAGGAACTGGATGTACCGCATATATTAGAGGATGATATTGCTACGAATATTGTACATAGATAGATGATATTAGTGGAATTATATGTGAAATTGTTGCATTTTTCTGTGCAATGTAACATGAAAAATCGAAAGAGAAAAACTACGCCGAAAAAATTAAACAGGGGCAGGTCCGTTTAACATTGAGAAAATGGATATATCGGTAGTTTAACAATATCTTGCAGAGCTGTTTTGTTTGAGCGACTTATTTCCATTGCCAAATTCGGCCCCAAATTGCCAAAAGTCGCCAAACTTGGTGATTATTTGGTGATATTTTGGTCCAGTCCCTATATCACCATAACAAGTATAGTAATTGAAGAAATATAATTGATCACTGTATTGGCTGTAACCATAACTCGACCCTCATATTGCCTTTCAGTAATTTCAAGAAGCAGAAAGTACTATAAATATATCGGCGGCCGGGCGAAAACTATACAAGGACGGTGAGAGCATCTGCTTTCACTTGTATTTGTTTTTGTTAGCTGTTAGCCTCAGCGTGAGTGCCGAGTGCCTCTTTAGTTGCGTTTTGCATACTGTTGTCTTTAACGGTCATAGTAGTTTGAAGTGCAACTAATGATTGTACTCTGTGATAGTGTGAAGAGTTGAAATACTATTTTTGTGGAAAGTTCCAGATCTCTGAAGCGTTTGTTTTGATAAAATAAATTTTAGCAACCTATCATCAGGGATGCGTGCATTCAATCTATTGCGAATTCGTACGAACTGCACAATATGTAGATCGTTGATTTATTATCAGATGCAAATACATTTAATAATGCAGTATCAGTCTACAAGACGGAATCTTCGATTTTACATGCACATGGTTTGGATATGAAGCAGTGAAATTTAAATTCTAAAGAATTCTGAACTGAATTCGCGGAACGTTGTTCACTGAATTCCGATTTCGAGATATTTTCGAATCTTAGGGCTTTTTTAGATTTCATCTACAGATACTCTAATTGTAAAAGTGCGTTGCGAATCAGCGCACCTAGGACAAGGAAAAAATATTGGCAAGATATGGCATCATTTTCGATCGTCTCCTATCTCCTTGAACGATACTGGTTAAAATATTTTACCAAAAGCTATAGTTTAGCTAAGCATGATTGTGATTCAATTATTCCCGAACACTTCTCAGAAGATTGGTTAAAATTTCAAGAGACGTTCAATCAAATCAATAATTGTGAAATTCCGAGATGTGTCATACTTAACAACGGACAATGCTATTCAGCTACACGGATTTTGCTATGCCTCTTTTACTCATTACATAAATTCATTAAGGCAGGAAATGATCCTAATTATATATTGGATATATTAAAGCTGAAATGCCTTTTAAATGTTATTATTTTGATATACTATTTGCGAAAGATAAATTAGATTTAAATTTATAAGAAAATACCTTTATTGCTTTCAAATCCCTAGTTTGTTAAGCTGTAACTGAAAGGTAAATCAAATATCTGGAGATCAAAATTATTTTATTTTTAATTCAAATAATTTTTTACTGAAATTATTTATTATTTTCTTTTTTTATTAAAAACTTGTATTTTCCACAACTAAAAACGTAATTGTAATAATTTTTCCGCGTATGGTCTGAGACACTGTATTCTGATAATACACTCACGTTTGTGAAAATTGCAACACCAAGAAGGAATCGTCATAATTGAATGCAATTTAATACACAGTTGAGTGGTAGTGGTACAAATAAATGATTAAATGTTCAAAGCAAACAAACAAGAACAAGAGATCAGAATCAGTATTTTGTGTGGCCACCACGCGCCGCAATAAGTGCTGCTACACGACGTGGCATGGAGTCAAACAAAGTTTGAATGTCTGACTGAGGAAGAGCATTCCATATCGTTTGTACGCGTACCCAAAGTTCGTCTGCAGACGCAACAGGACGAGGATCACGAGCAAGACGCCGACAAATGACATCTCACACATGTTCAATTGGCGACATATCCGGGGAACACGCAGGCCAAGGAAGAAGCTGTACCTGCTGCGCTGCAAAGAAGGATTTAACAATCCGAGCAGTATGAGGGCGGGCATTGTCCTGTTGAAATACAGCGCCTGGCAAGCTTTGAAGGAAGGGAACAGCTTCGGGCTGTAGAACTTCACGGATATACCGGTTGCTGTTCAGATTGCCCACAATTCGTAGCAATTGAGATCGTCTATGATATGCTATGGCGCCCCAGACCATAACTCCGGGTGTTCGTCCACTGTGGCGTTCGATAATGCACTCCGGAAGGTGGCGTTCACCGGCATAGCGTCTGACACGAATGCGGCCATCATGGTACCACAAATTAAAGCGGGATTCGTCAGAAAACACGACATGCTGCCAATCAGCACGCCAGTCTCTATGCTGATTGGCCCATTGTAGCCGCAGGCGGCGATGGTCGTGCGTTAGGGGGATCCTGTATAAAGGAGTCCGTGCGCGCAGTCCACACTGCAGCAGACGTCTACGAATTGATGAAGCACACAATGAAACACCTGTAGCTATTGACCACAGTGCTGCCAATTGTCTAGAGGAAGCTGTACGGTCCGTCCGCGCCATGCGGACCAGGTGTCTATCATCGCGAGCTGACGTCACATTTCGGGGTCCACTCCCGGATTTCCGAGTTGTCCGACACTCGTCCGTCCACTGCTTCCAAACGCGCATCACTGTGCTGCTGTTACGCTGCACACGAGAGGCTACTGCACGATACGACAATCCAGCTTCACGAAGGCCGATGGTTCTCCCTCGTTCAAACTCTGTAAGTTGTTCAAATCTCGCTCTCTTTCGTCGACGAGGCATAAGTACAGATTGAGTTAACGTTTACCACTAGCAGATAACCACCGATAACCATACACGCCTCGCTACAGCCGTCTATTTATTCGGATCCATCAGCCGTTCAGAGGGCGCTGCTCAGCATACGCATGCGCTACGGATTTGCAATTCTAATCATTTGCATATCATGCGCTACTTTGCATTTCCTGAAAATTTCAGCTCACTCGCGTACGTCCTTCATGGTGTTGCAATTTTCACAAACGTGAGTGTAGTTGAGTTTCTATGATTTTAGTTAAAACGCAAAAGTACAATTTTACGCCAGTATAATGCTAGTTTCTAAAGCATTTCAAAAGCTTGGGAAAAAGCAAATTTAAACGCTTGCGGCAGTACTTTCGTAAATGAAGAAAAATCTTGAAACTGATGAGAAAAATACCTTTTACTATGATTAATAATTAGTTCCCGGCAGTGATGTAATGCAAGTATGGAATTTCGTGAATTTATTTTTTAAATAAACTTTTGCGTTAACAGCAATCATAAAACATAATAATTATTTATCCTAAATAATTACATATTATAAAATATAATAATTACATATCTTTAATATATCTTCAGTTATGATTTTGAGCTGCTGGAGCTATTTTTGACGTTTAAGAACTTGAGTCAGAAGGATAATATCAGTTTTATGTTAAAATGATGTTAAGTTTAATGTGGAGTATACAGCAAAATTATATACATCCTATGTAACTGAAAGTCGGTATTTTAACTCAATTGTAGGTACGCAATGACTGATATTGAAGTACAGATATTTGGCAGCCATTTTGCTACATTTATAGCTACAGTAGGCGTATATATTAAATGTGTATGACATTCATGTCGTACCTCATTTTGAACGGCAGCCCTATAAAAAGTATTTTTTTCCAGATCGCATGGAAAATAAATTAATGACTTTATGTGCCGTGCAGTGTTTATCCTTGTTTTCCATCACGAATAATCAATGGTACGGTAGCTTAATGTTATGATTACAAATATTTCGATACACTACCTCTTTGAACATGAAAAAAAGACTGAAAGGCGTTGTATTTCAGTTTAATCATAAAAATACTGTGTTAGTGAAAACAGTGAATATATTTTTAAAAAGCTTTAAAAATAGTCTTCCCACTGAAATACTAGTTTGATTATTAATTGATGAAAGGAGGATAAAGCAAGAAAGTTGCGAATTTACATAGATTACAAGCATTTACATAAATTTCCTGAACTTTATGAGATTATTAGTGCTTCTTACTGGCATATTGCTCAAAAAAGGAATCGTCTTACTGGCCCGATCACAGCTCATACTGGCCCATTATCATTATCATCATGCCTTGCAGTAGAATCTTCAATCGTTCAGATTTGTTAAATCTTTAAATCTTTAAACTTATTATTTTGAGATACTGCAGGAACCCAAGACTGACGGCAATATACTATCTTGACAACTTTCATGACTTTAAAATTAAGCTAACCATTCAGTTAATTCCTTAAAAAATAAGAAAGGCATCCTTGAAAACTTTTGGAACGTTACTTTATGCGTGATACCTTGCGTATATCATCCAATCGCTTTGATAATGATTTTTCCTAAGAGAAATATAAGGTGTTTGACTTTTCTGACATGCGGGCTTCTACGGGGCTTATACACCTTCCATTTAGTAAAATATAACATATTTAATTTACATTTCAAATTTAATCAGTCTGTAACTGCTTAGTAAACTATATTTAATTTTCAATTGATAAGTTATATGGATATTTTGAAGCACAGTTGCAAAAAGGTATTTCTAAAGCCCTATTTTACCATATCTAAAGCACAATTTCCACCTCCCTATCTACAGTTTATTATACGAAGAGTAAAAGAACTCCCAAAAATCTGCGCTTTAAAACAAATCATTGCTTACTTATAACAACAATACAGACATTAATTTTAGTAAGAATGCGTATGATTTAAGTATTTTTCTGTGTATTCTAAAATGCACTCTGCTTTCTCCTTTTTAAAAGATATAATAGGTTGCCTTAAGAAATCGATGCTACATAATACTCACACCTATTTTAAAAATTGTGCATTGGAATATAGATGAAACACGATTTACTAATCAGATAGTTAAATTCTTTATTTCAGTAAAACATATGTTTTGGAATAAGATTGATTATGTAATAATACATGAAATTCACATACTGATTCCAGCCTAATTATCTTATAGCATTTACTCGTCATGTTGAAAATGCTTGTGTTCTAGAAGCTGAACTTAGAATGTGTATATGTTACGCCTGGCGTTTAATCAATTCTATGCTTCCAATTATCAATAACAATAGGTTAACAAAATCCAATCATGAGAGTTAATAATGGAGAACTTTATTGGCTTGGTATCGACTTCACGATAGTTTCTCTCTCTACAACGTAAGGTAATTCACTGTTATTCTCGTGTTCACTCGTAACTGAAATCAATACTGGAGGTTTTAGTTGCAGTGTAACGATTAGGCATAATAAAAACGTAAATAAAGCGTAGTCAGCATCAGCTATGCTCAAAAATGGCAACATTAAACAGAAAGTGAAGAGAATGGTATATAAGTTTACACACCAACACTGTGAGCTTGAAAGATTAGACAATTCGTTGTTATTTTAACACAGCAGCTAGTCATAAAATTTCAATCATATAATCTTTCTGGGAAACTAAAAAATTAAACTAAATTGAACTGATGGCTTAAATTAGGAAGAAGATATTGTAAACATCATCACTGATAAAATGAAATTATGATAAGAATTGTACCGATTATTTATGTGTTATATAATTTTTGAAATAAAATATGTGACTACTGTCAATTTATCTAATTAATTATTTAAAGCCTTAATTTCTTGTAAAAGACTTCTTGTATTGTTCCTTTATTTTTAAAAAGTTACAAATTCTGAAATTTCCAAAAAAAAAGAAATAATTTAAGTATGAATAGAAATTTTTCAGTGTGTAGAATAATTCAAAAATATCTAGCAAAAATGTAGCACTCGTAGAGGAGACCGAAATAAGCAGATTTTAGAGTACACACATTAGTTATATAGCGGCAAATATGAGCATTCTGTTGGCGTAAATTGTCATTGTCAGAACGGATTTCCAGTGGTATGGATTGCTAGATAAACCTCTCCTACATGGACGTTATGTGTTTACCTGTGTAACAAGTATTGTCGTTATATGCTAAATCACAAAAGTCATGTTTTTGTATGCAATGTCTAGGCCGCGTAAGGTTGTGAATGTTACACAACAGAGAGTTATGATTTGAAATTCGTAGTGTACCATACGTCATGCAGAGAATGCCATATGGCAAAGTGTGTAGTAAAAATATGTAAATTTGTGTAGGTTATGTTACGCTTTTATGTTGTAAATATGTTATGTCAAAATGTTAAGTCGCCAAGCTATGTCCATTTGCTAAGCTATGTCTTATCGCTATGCTATACAAAGTTATATATATATATACTATGCTATGTTATATCGCTATGCTGTGTTCTATAGATTTTGTCTACGCTATGCTATGTCCACCTGCTATGCAGTTCATGTTATGCTGTGTATATTTTTTGTTGCAAAAATGTGTTGTCAATATATATGTCACCAAGCTATATTCATATACATCTAATGGCCATTACTTCTTATTATCCGTATCATAAATTTCAAGTAAAAATTTCTTTCCTTTTTTTGTAATTAACTGCCACATTTATTTTGTTACCTCGTTATAATTTATTGCTTTCATATTTTTTCCGATAATACAAACATACAGGTATTCATTTTAATATTCATTTCTGTTTCGAATTTGTAGAAAATAGGTGATATTTTTTAAGATATCATAACATTTTTTATACATGTGTTCCTTTCCCTTTTATGTTCTTATGAAATAACTACAATCGAAAATAGTTTTCTTGCGGAACGCGGATATCCACAATCTGCACTGAAAGACTTTTCGGCAATTCGTAGAGAGAAAATGTTTTCAGTTACCCACCAACAGCTGGTAGAAGATTGACAAGAAATTACAACAAAAGAATGAGATGCTCGCTGGAAATGTCACCACAGAATCTATATTAGAAATGAAAGCAGAAGAGAGAGATTTTTCGTAAGGTTTTGTTAACTTTGGTGAAAAGAAGTCAAAAAATACTGTTCCTATATTAATGTTTAATAAAGTCAGTATATAGGGTGAAAACAACAAAGCATTTCTTTCTGTATAATATTTAATTGACACTTTGTTCTCAATATGCACCGGAAAATTAAAGTTTTTATTGTTGTTTTTTTATAAAAAGGTTACACCCAGAGAAAAAAAAAAGAAAAATGTTTCTTTAGAAATAGTTCAAACATTCAAATAGTATTATGAAAATGTCCTTTAAACTTTACTGCTAACTAAACTGCATCGTATTCAGATTTTCTAATTATATTAATGTGCTAAGAAAATTACATAAAGTAATCTACAAGAATAATAATAGCAGTGTCACCTTGAAAATTCTAATTTATGGGGTATTGAACAACATCCACAGACAGAGCTAATTACAAAATGCTTTAGGAAAAAATGGCTTATGAACCTTTAATGCCCAAAATATTACAGAACATGTAATTACAAAATATGTATCGGAATGTTCATAAACCAGCAAATAGGCATTGGTATTTAATGTTTAAAATGGCTAACTTATTGGCTTGTAACGTCTTTAAAGCTAATGGACCACAAGTTGAGGCATGTTGCCATATACACAATTAATTATTACTTTTACTATAAAATATATTCGTCTGTGTAATAATAATAATATCATTCTAATATTGGATTATGCCACCAGTAATGCGGTTCCTTCATACTTCAATTTATTCTTTCAAAATTAAGATAAAAATTTAATATTAAGTATTTATTTTTTAATATAAAAATATTTATAAAATATTTATTGTTTAATATAATTTCTTTTTTAAATATAAAATATAATCATCTTCATCCTCCGCTAATCCTTAGCAGTTAAGATGAGATTTTTTCCATCAGTTTTTCCGTCTTCATTGAACTCTACAGGCGTTCCAGGCTCGTCTTGCTGGTTGTAGTTTCTGACTCGGAATTTCTAAAACAACCTTTGATACTGGTTTTAATTTATTGCCCGATTCCTATATGCGGCATTTATAGTCCAATTATTAGTTATTAAATTAAACTCATCAAACAAAATATGCCGAATATGTTCCTTTGTCATTTCCATTTAGCTTTAGGTCCAGCAGCACATTCTTTTCAGGCCGTTAATTCAGTGACAATAAAAATTCTGGGTATGAAGGGAAAAATCACACATCTGCATTCTTACGTGAATGTTATGAATTTCCTATAATGTTTCATGCATACGTATGATATCTATGAATGTCTATGACGTCTATAATTTAAGACAGCAAAACTTTATCGTGAATTATTTGGTATAGTACCATATTGCCGCTGCGATCATGAAAACTAAGAATATCCCTACATTATTCATTCATTGGTTTCGGATCTAAACTGCTACGGATAACTGAAGGCTGCTCAATCTTCCAGAGAATTGCAGAGAATTTATTTCGTAGAGTTATATTAAAAATGAGGAGCTGTTTGTCTCGAAAAAGTTTTACATTGTCACGATAGATATTGTAAACATACGCAGGATAAACGTACACATTTCAATATTAATGTTACTGTAAGTTTCGGCATAAAGAGTTCATTAGTCAATTTCGAAATAAGAAATTTAGCGCACTATCTTTTACATCCTCAAGTAAAATTTAAAACAAATATATTTACACCATATAGGGACAAGTAAAAATCAGTCAGGAATGTATGAAATACTGCCCATAATAAAATTATAAATCTTAATAACAAACAAGCATGTGAAACATGTCCTCATTCAATGAAAAACGAAACCACTGATAACTTATTGCATAATCTTCAACAAAAATACTTAGGATGCAACGAGAAAATGCGCAGTATCTTACAGAAGTGATTAAGCACAGTGACGAGAAACGGAATGTATCAGTAGAAGGAAGACAGATAAGCAAATTTTTTATTTTCGATTTAGTATAACTTTGATTTTGAAGTTTGTATTCTTTCATTTTGAACTAGGATACTTCGATTACTTATTATGAGGATCAAGCTACTGTTATTAAATTGCGTGCTGCGGCAAAAGCGGTCTTTACAAAGCTTGAGAATAGTGTTACTTCTGAAGTATCTAACAAAGAAGTAATTTTACCTGGAGCGCTTGAAAAGGATTATTTAGATTAGGATGAATTTGACATCCCGATACCAAAGAAGCAGTCAGAAATTGAAGAGTTTGAATCTAAGTATTTTAATCTGAAGCTTCAATATCGAAACGTTAAGATTCACTAAATGCGGTGTCAAATATTCCAGAAAATTCCAGTATTAATAACATTAAGTTACCAAAATTGAATATTCCTATTCTTTTGGGTAAATTTAATGGATGGAAGAATTTTTAAGGATTTATTTCTTGGAACAGTGCAGAACACTGTTTAATCGAGTATTCAGTATTTGATTGGATCACTGCTAATAAACTGGTTTCTACAATTAAATATATTCCGTTATAAAGGAGCATGGGCTAAATTGCTCGCTGTGTACGACAAAAAGAAACAATTAGTGAAATCGTTGATTAAGACATTTCTGCAGGTATATAATGTTGATCTACTGCAATTAACTGATATTTCGGCTGAAGTTATTACAGGCTTAAATGCTTTTGCTTTTTGGTAGAATGCAACTTCTAGGCAGCATAGAAATGAACCATATATAAGTAAAAAATTAACCATAGTGTCAAAGATGGTTTCAGAAATTCTGAGCCAGAAACTACAGCCTAGAAGGCATGCCTCTTCTGAAACATCTGTAGTGCTCAATGAAGGCGCAAAAGCTGTTGGAAGAAAATTCTCATCGCAAATGTTAAGGACTTGCAGAAGATGAGGACTATATTTTAGATAAAAAATAACTTTAACTTAGTTTTGAAACATAAAAGAAGTAAAAATATACTCTATTATTTGTGGATTAATACAATAATAGAAAGAAATGTTATTTACGTAACTTGTTACATAACGTTACATAACTTGTATGTATTAAAAGTAATTAATAATTACTTATGGGATACCATGGAGTAATTTTTCACAAAATATAATCAAACATAATTTGTAAGACAAATTTGAACTAGGATATAACTAAACATCTGCATTTCATAACACATCAAATTTTTTGGCGTTTCTTTGAGGCTTATTTTGTGAAGCATAAATACGTAATCTGTTAAATAGATATGTGCTTATGCGAAAAGTAAAATACTATTGCAATAACTTTGAAAATGAAATGAAATTTCACTACGTAAAGAAAGTCCTGATATTTTAAAGTTTACGCTTAATATATCATTACAAATTCCATAATTTGAAATAAACTGTTGTTAAAGGCAACTCATTTCATTCGCATTTTTATAACGTATTATAATTCATTACTACCGGAAATAGACTTAGTTATAATTCCTAGTAAATTATTATAATGTCTTATGCATTTGTATTTTATCCACGTTTAATTTTTAATACAGTTTAAAAATATTTAACTTTAACTGTATATAGGCTTTTGCTAATGCAAAAAATAAAAACGTAACAGTAACACTATCGAAATTTTTCAGCATTTTAATTGAATAATTGATTTTTTTGCTTTTATTAAATCGCTTTCTTTCATTTGCACTTTCCAGGAGAAAGAAACAGTATATATTTCTAAATTACAATGATAAGAAGCAAATACCATTTATCATTTCAAGAAGGAATCTGTTATGTTTGGTTCCTGATACTTTTTTAATCAAATGTCATTGATAGATTATTCTTAAGAGGTCAAGTGGTTTAATACCAGTCCATTGCATGCTTGGGAGCACGCTGATTTATTTCATTATTGCTACATCTAAATAAATGTTTAAATAACGTAATTTGAAAAAAGAAAAACAATGTGTAAACTGCTGATGAAAAGAAATTTTAAATGATTTATGTTAAAAGGATTATAAATAAATTAATTTAAGCAAATCTTTCCAGCAAATGATAGTACTGGAGAGAATAAAAATATCTTAACTTGGAAAAAGAATTTATAAATGTTCCATCAACAAATCGGATCTCAGTAATGAAAAACGCAAGAGCTATTGATTGTTTTGAAAACTATGAATAAGATAGTAACTTTTCCCGACAGCTATGTATCCAAGAAAAGATGTCTTTAATAATTCTGAATTGTAAACGTAGCTGGTGTACTTAGGCACTATGAAGAACGTTAAGCTTAAAAGACTATTTTCTTTATTTAACATCAAAATCTGAATCTCTAAGATTCCAAGCTCTCAGTATGCTACAATTTCCTTTGAATTCTTTGCTCAAAAGAGTTGCGTTCCAACTGAGCCAAAGACAAAACACAGAATTCCCACGTTTTTTGCAAGGACAAAGCACATCAGAACCTGTCCAATATGTAAATGACTTATTGCTATCTTATTAATACGTTTCCAGCTAGAAGGAAATAAATTAATAACCAGGTTATGTAGTTATCTACGATGCGGGTAGAGAAAATAAATTCAAGACGAAACGTACGAAACGAAATAAACACATTCTACAGACCTTTTGTGGCAGTTGGTAAAACGGAAATGATTTTCTGAAAAATACTCATACTACAATCATATACGGTGAGAGAAAGTCAGTGCTTAAAAGCGAACTCAATGGAGTGCGGGTACCGGTAGTTCTCAATTTCTGTGATAAATTATTCAGATTCTAGTTCCAATGCATCTCAATTTTTCAGAAAAATCGTACGTTTAGGCAAAGCGCTTTGGATCCCTTCATGGAAGGGCTCTGGCACTCCTTTTATACAACTGCATAACAATTTTAGCAGAAAATTCTCTTTATGTCAAGAATTTTATTATAATAATAAGTAAGTTTTAAAACTCGATTCTGAATGCACGCCTGTCTTTCCTGTGGACGCAGTCCTTCGAGGGAGGTTGAGACTTTTAAAGGAGGTAAAGACCCCTTCCACATGTCAAAAGCTTTTTCAGCAGAACGTGTAATGAATTTATGAGAGAGGGTAACTTTCTCTTTCTCGAAAGTATTTGAAGTGATCATTGTATAATGTCTGCGTCGCTTCGGGAACATAAACGTTTAAAAGGATTCTTGGAGAATTATGTTCTAGCCTTTATGAAACTAAACAGAAATCACAAGAAGGGTGTATAAGACCCTTTTATTCAAGCATAGAATTAACAAATGTCTCAATTTGGGTTACAGGAAGCCAACACGTCTGGCTTAACCGGAATACGTAACAAATAATAATTTCAAGTTGTAGTAGGTTAGCCTAAAGGCTCACAGAATACTTTAACGCGCAGAAAGAGCTCTGGTCTGTAGTAACCGGCGAGACAAGACTAAAAGTGAGAACGCATTAACGCCACTAAAGCAAGTTGCTAATAATCATAGCACAACGTGGCCTCGAATAGGCAGATACACACTAAAAACCAAATTCCGAAACTCTTGCTTAAATAGCACTTTATTCTACCTTAATCTGAATGAACTCTTGCTATCTCATTTACAATCTGGCATGAAAGGCGTGGGTCAAAAGAGAGTAATAGGAAAAGCATTTCACCTTAAAATGAACTATTACTTAAAAATAAATAGATAAATCTCACAATTGTATATATCCAACTTAGTCTTTGCAGATACAATACTTAAAAGTCGCTTTCAGGTTCTTGTCGTGAATAAATCACTGCTGTATATGAAGCATCACATTCTCTTTGAAATGAATCTCTTTGAACTTCTCAATCAGAATTAGAAATCCAAAGCTGTTGATACATGATCTTCTCCACTATCGTAGCTGGTTATAGTAAACCAAGAACGTCAAAGAGTTTCGCTTATTTCGATAACATTTCACGCTTTGTGATATTTTCCTCAGTAGTAAAGAAAGTCTTAGATTAAAAAGCATTCGATACAGATTCCCGATACAACCCCCCCCCCTTGATCTTGAAACATTCATTAGGCATAAGTTGCATGTCAGGTGAATCAGTTATGTTGTAAGGTATTTCTCCCGCCTTCTTTGCATGCCTTCGTGGTGTAGTGGTCAGCAGGCTCGATGCGTATTCGAGAGGTTCGAGTCTCGGCGAAGGCATTGCTCATTTTTCATCTCTTCTGCTTCAAAAATACCTAATGTCTCTACAAAGAAATTCGTCAAATATTGGATCAAAGAAAGGCAATTAATTCGACACTTTCTCAATTTAAAATCTCTAGCTTCTAATGTCTCAGATATACAAATAAACAATGCCAAAGGTATCAAATGCTTCTGCACTACATTCCGAATCAGACAAAATGTCATCCATTTAGAAATAATTTCTTATAATCTCTGAGATGCGTGGCCAATCATTTTCAGTCCACCGCGATTTGTTTCAAACATCTGGCTGCCAAAACGAGAATGAAACCATACCGTAAATTACCGTGTTTAGTTGATACTCCCGCGTTTTGTCTTCCGAGCTATTTCACCATACAACTCTTTGGGAAGTTCCATACTCTTTCGATACAAGAATCTACCCGTATATTTTGGCAAATTAAACGGAAATGTTACAGCACGTTTTCTAAAACTAGTAGGCATTAACACCAAATCCCACTGGACAGTTGGGCCAGCACGTAATTTAGAATTTAGGGAATTACCCGCTAGTAGGCTTTCACTAAGCATCAAACATCACTTGCAATTTTAGAGCTATCCGACCTAAATGCATAATTTAAAGCCAATTTAGCGCTATCCGGCCTAAATACAGAATGGTGTGGATGGTAGCATATACTTTTAGGAAAACATTTTTTGATTTAACTACACTCATATGATCCAGTTTTTGATATTCGGTCATGAATGCCTTTCAACTCTTTTCCAAGTCAGGGTTTTTCTTAAATTTAGTTTCTAGAGCAAAAAGTAGAATCTCAAAATGGAAGGTCGATGGCGAATCTACTTGAGAGTTAATCTGATAATTAAGTAATTTAAAATGCTTTTCACATAATTCCTCTTCGTCTGTTAAACCAATAGACTTCGGAGGCAATTCTACAAATTTTCAAAACCGCTTTAGAGTTTCGTCAATGTTTATCTCAGCACGAAAGCTGTGCAACTGTAGCTCGATTATCATGAACTGAAATTTTAATACTTCCTGAAGAATCCAGATAAAATACGTGCTTTCAGCTGTTCCCGAATTTTTTATTATATCTGATATTAAAAAGTGAAAACAAAAATAATCACTGTGAATAATAATGCCAATTCGTTTCCTTTTATCGAACTCAAGGTCAGCTAACATAATAGAATCTATAAACGGCAGAGCATTATGTTCAATATTGCTCGATGGAAGGGGAAAGGTTAACTTCTTTAACACATAAGCATCAACTATAACTAACTTCTCTGAAATTAATTTGGAATCATGGACAGTTTGTTCACGACTTTAGAAATATCCGTATGATTGGATGCTGAACCCTTAACAGGAAATCGCCCATTTGTTCTTCGCAGGGTATCCTTTGTACACAAGACTCCAAAATAAAAGTACATTCACTACCGTTGTCTGAAAGAACATAGCAACCACGGTGTTTGACGAAATTGAATACTGTGGAATGACTGCTGTCAGAAGCAATACCACTTGATTCCTTCCAGGGTAATAACGTGCCGCATTAGAATTTAAATCATTACAATTAGCAAGTGGGTCTTCTTTAGTTGTAACCAAAGCTGACTTAGTATTTTCATAAAGCAGAGTATTATGTTTCTGAGAACAAATATTACACTTAAAATTAGAAACAAAACTGTCAGTATGATGACTGTCATCTAGGCAATTAAAATTGAAGCACAAAGTATATTTTTCCATTATACTCTTTCTTGATGTAACATCTAATTCGTTAAATTTTATGCATTTGTTTAAAGAATGGGTACCATTAGAGCATTTACACTTAATTTCTTTATACTGGTAAGACGCAGTTTTAGCTCTAGTTTTCAATGCACTTGGATCAGAAACGATTTCAGAATTACTTTGGTTCCCCTTCCCTAAAGATTCTTTTCAAATTCAAAATTAGAAATTTCCAATGAAGCACATCCCCTCCTAGGAAATTCCAGAAACGTTTCTGACATAGAAAAATCACTATTAGTTCAATTTTTAAACTATAAATAGCGAGTACTGGGATCAATCTTATGAGTTAAAATGAATTTTAATCACTGATAATTTTTTGACTAGTTGCACGCATGGTGTCTAAACCGCGATTTACTTTATCAAAAATACCCGCCAGCCGCCTTAGTATAAATGATTAGTGTGATTTATTCGTGCTTATTCACTAAAAATGGACTATAGAGATTTGAGAATGAAAGCATTACTTCTCTTACCTGTGTATATAGATTGGCAGAAGATATAAATAGAAAGTGCCCTTTTTTCCCTTTAGCGGAACCCTCATCTGCGTGTCTTGTTCAAAGCTCCGCTAGTTTAGAGGTCGGCAAACTGCGGCACGACCATGACTCGGTTTCGAAAACATGCAAGCGAGCGGGCTGTCGGCCTGGTTTCGTAGAACAGACTGGCGCGATGTAGGCGACGCGGAGACACACAAGCGACAAACCTATGACTTGAGCCAGAACGGGCTGTCGGCCTGGTTTCGTAGAACAGACTGGCGCGATGTAGGCGACGCGGAGACACACAAGCGACAAACCTATGACTTGAGCCAGAACGGGCCCTCGGCAAATTTTCCGTCAGTGCGCACAGCGGTTATTCTCAGTCATGCCGAAAAGTCTCATACTAATAACGAGACTACCTACTCGGAGCAAGAAGCTACTTGTATTATTCAACCAGCTACTTATATTTGAGATAATTTTGGACTTTTTGTTGCTGTTTTTATTGTCATAAAGCGAAACATATTTTTAGATCCCTTTTTGCTGACATGGCTACAAAGTAGAAGCTAAGAAATTAAAAAGATGAAAGCTGTGAATTTAAAGTTAAATGGACCTAATCAGTAGCTTTTACACACAACTCAAATGGCCTTCCGACTTGTCTTGTCAAGAAAAATTAACGCATAGCAAGAAATCAAACGTTTGGGATGCTTTGCAACTAAACACTTATCCTTTGGCAATAGATATCTCGATGGCATTACGAGGAAGAACGCATTTGACTAACTTCAGAAGAATTAAAAATAATCAAGTTCAGCATTAAATTAGAGGGTGCAATCTTCCGAAATTTTAAATATTTCAAGCTTTATTGTTAGCTAACTGGTTGCTAAGAGAGGCAAACTACATACAGACGATGAGTACCTAGAAAGTTGTTTTACAAATGCATCCGAAATGCTATTCCGTGATTTAAGAACTAGACGAAAATTTTTAAAGAATTAAATCCAATACTAAACATTCAAATTGCTACACCAGGAAGGACTGCAAATAATAGAATGATAGTTATTGGACACATACACTATAGTCAAAAGTACAATTGATTAAATTTATAGAAAATTAAGACCTATAGATGCTTAGAAATCAGTACTCAGAACAGCCACCTCTGGCTGCAAAAACAGCATTTTTTCCCTTGAATGGCATGAAGTCAAACAAAGATTTATGCAGGTATGGGAACCGTAGTCGATGCAGCTTCAACACTATGCCAGAGTTCATCGACAGTAGTATATGTTGAGTGGTGGCGTGCCAATCTCTCGGCAATCATTAATTAGACTTCTTGAATTCGTGACAAATCAATAAAATATGCTGGCCAGGGCAACAGTCGAACACTTTCTACATTGAGGACGTTCAGGACCCTACGATCAATAATAGTTCCTACATTGTCCTGCTCAAAAAAAGCCTTAAAAAGGCCTTGAAGATAGGGCAAAGCCACAGGTCTTAAGACGTCAAGAATACAACGGTTGCTGTTCAAAGTGTCGAGAATGCGAACAAGAGATGATCGAGACCTGTATAGAAAGGCACCAATATAATACCAACAATATAATGGACAATATTGTATTAACCTATTTAACAAAGTTTGTAGAGACATTAGGTTAATTACAAGCAGGAGACATGAAAAATGAGCAATTCCTTCGCCGGGAATCGAACCGCGGACCTCTGAAATACCGGCTCAGTGTGCTGACCATTACAAAACGAAGGCACGCTAAGAATGTGGGAGATATACCTTATAAGTTCTACAATGAATTTAAATACAGCATCCAAACCTCTACATGTGTGGTACAGTGGTACTTCCCTCTAAATCAACATACAATTTAGTTTAAAAGAGAATTTATTAGAATACCATAACAAATTAATCTAATCTTGAATCTACTTAACATCCCATCTAGAGCATACAGGCTGCATCAAACAAATTGAAAGCAAGTTCACATCATTGCCTCTTGCGTTCTCTAAACCAATGTACCTCTACTGACTTTCGCTTTGTCATTTAGAGGCAGAGAAAACGGTCTATTCAGCCGGAACACTATCAATCAAGCTGATGAATCAGTATGACGTTGTCCAATGAAAGCTGACAATATACGTTCTCCGCGATACGGTCAAACATGGATGCGGCGGTGATGGTACTGTATGTAGAACCACGATTCGTCTGTAAAGATGATGTGACGTTCTTTCTGCTTACAGAGTCATCGCTGATCGCACCACTGACGGCTCTGCCGTCTGTGACGCTGCATCAAGGATAGCTAAAGCCATGGTGAGTGTGTTAGCTACGCGGGGGCCGCTGAGATCCTATACAACGTTCTGTATGATCGTCCTGAACTCTTCGATTCCATATTTTGTGGAAGTCATAGGATCTCAACCTATGTGAGCTGCAATGAGCCGCTAACCGGTAGGCTGTAATCTTTCCTCTCTCAAAGTCAGACACCTGCTGTAGGCATTTTTCCTTCTTACATGAGGCATTATAATAACTTTCTTGGCAACTTATATAAATTTCAGGAGTTTTCCATGATTCCTTCGTGTTGTAGCGATTTTAATGGGCAGTAGTATAGTTACCAATATTTTCTAGCATCGTAAAAACAGAGCAGTTAAAATATCTTTGAATATAACTAGTTAGCAAATCGAAAATCTTAAATTAGATTCAGCTTTATGAGCTGCAGTTGACGAAGTTTGTGATTTAACTGATACACCAAATTTAAATTTTTTTCAATTTATTTTGCCTATGGATCCTAAAGAAGAATTTTTAGGATTATTACCACTAAAAGGTAAATCATGTGACGAGGATATTGTAAATGCCGTCATTCCATGCCTTCAGGAACATCACATTCCATTCGATAAAATTGTTTCAATTGCAACAGATGGAACAAAAAGTATAACCGCAATGAAAAAAGATTTTATTCCTACTTTGAAAAAAAAACATAATCATGACCTTCTTATTTGTTATTGCAACATTCATTAGGAAGCCTTCCGTATGCAGACATTTCCAGAACAAATTTGCAATGTTATGGACGTGATCAAGATTGGCAACAAAATTGTAGCTAAAGCAGTTTATTATCATCGTCAACCAAAGAATATTTATTTGAAATTGGTAGTGAATAGGCAGATCTTCTGCTGGATCATAAGGTACATTGGCATTTAAGAGGAAACGTTTTAAAGCGTTTCTCTTGCTCATTATCAGAAATTAAAGCATTTATCCTTGAGAAGGTGCCGATTATCCTGAACTAAAGAACGATCAGTGGAGTTAGAAATTTTATTTCATAGTAGACGTTACGTCCCATTTAAATAACATAAGATAAACCACAAGGAAAAGGAAGCACAATTTTTTCGTTGTTGGAAAAATCATTTCATTCGAAACCAAATTATCCTTTTTCATTTTCGAAGCTGGCTGAAACATCTCCAAAAAATAATACGATAATTGACATTTACTATTGCAAAACAGCAGTTTTAAATATGAGGGAATCTTTTCTACTGAGATTTCAGGAACTCAGAAATAGAATATCAACATTAGCCGTTGTTAAAAAAAAACCTCTCAATGCTGGCGTAATAGAACTGAATTTTTCATCTTTTAATATTGACATTAGCGCTTTTGAAATGCAATTACTTGAGTTAAAAAAGAATTATGGAGCTCCAAATCTGAACGCCTTAATGTTGATGCGAAAAAATTGGACAAATGTAAATGTGATTATAGTTTACAGCAAAAGTGGTCTTCTTTGAAAGACCTTCTTTGGAAGTAGGAAGCAAATATTTATTTTCAACACCTGAAATAATATTCCTGACTCATATGATCAGTTTCAAAAGCTAGCGTTTACTGTACTTTCGCTCCTTTACTCTAGATATCCATGCAAACAATCTTTTTCAAACATGAAAGTAAATTGAGGAAAGGTTTTATTGAGGAGAATATGAAATTCTACTTAAAATTAAAAAGAACGACATACAAATCTGACTTATCCAAACTTTTCAAGGAAATGTAAAATCATAAATGCTTATGTGTATGCTTGCTTAAATGCGTATTTTTGCCATATTTTAATTTTAATGCAGAAATATTTTTTGTCACTAAATAAGATTATTATAATATGATATCTGGTTTTAGTTAATGCTAGTAGCTAGTTTAAACCGTCTCCTAAAACATGGTTCTTGAAATGAAATTTGGCATTCAAAAGAAATCCTAATCATTTCAGTGCTGTTCTTTGGTTATTTAGATTTATGATTTTGCTAACCATTGAGCTAGTGCAAACAGGTCTTTGCGGGATTCAAGTAAGGTACCACTTTTGATTGTCAAGTTTTACACAAAATCTTTGTATGAGCCCAGACAGCTCACTGCAAATAGGAATTCTTGGATGTTTGATATACGAATTATGATAAACGAGAGAATCGTCACGCACCTACGTACAGACAGAACAGACAACATTATAAATATAGAGAAATCTGTTGTGGGGATCCTAGTTCGTGTTTATTCACTGAAAATTCACCATCGAATATGTGAACGAAAAGCTTTACTTCCCATCTCTATGTATACAGGATGGCAGGAGGTAAAAAGAGAAAAAACAAAATATTCCTTGCTAATCATTGACGTGTGTCTGAAGACTGATCTATCATATCTTCCTTCTTTTTATGCTTTTAGTTCGTACTTATTCACTGAAACTCAGTGTCGAATATGTGTACCAAAAGCTTTACTTCCCATGTCTATGTATATAGGATGGCAGGAGGTAAAAAGAAGAAAAACAAACGATTCCTTGCAAAGCATTGACGTGTGTCTGAAGACTGATCTATCATATCTTCCTTTTTTATGCTTTTAGTTCGTGCTTATTCACTGAAAACTCACTATCGAATATGTGGAACGAAAACTTTACTTCCCATGTCTATGTATACGGGATGGCAGGAGACAAAAGGAGGAAAAACAAAGGATTCCTTACTAAGCATTGGCGTGTATCTGAAGACTGAGCTATCATATCTTCCGTCTTTTTGTCATTTTAGTTCTTGCTTGTTCACTAAAAACTCACTATCGAATATTTGGACCGAAAGCATTATTTCTCATGTCCACGTATACAGAATGGCAGTAGGTAAAAAGAGGCAAAACAAACGATTCTTTGCTCAGCATTGATGTATGTCTGAAGACTGATCTATCATATCTTCGTTCCTTTTATACTTTTAGTTCGTACTTATTCACTGAGAACTCACTATTAAATATCTGGACGGAAAACTTCACATGTCTAAATATACAGGATGGCAGAAGGTAAGAAAAGGTGAAACAAACTACTCATTGCGAAGCACTGACGTATGTCTGAAGACTTGACCTAGCATATCATCCTTCTTTTTTTATTTGGATTCAGGTAGTTGTGTTTGAAAGACACGCATACTTTTATTGCGTAAATTTTTGTTTTTAAAACTATAAAAATTCAAATGAATGTGCAAAGCATTTACACTAGAAGCTATCATTATATTATGTTTATTTATACACACTAGGATAATTTTTGCCTTCAGATGACACATTCATTCAAGATTACAATTTCGCATCAGCTTAATTCACATTCTCCATCCAATAGTAGATTTTTCCCCATCGTTGATCACCAGCGGACAATATCTCAAAAACAGTTTTGTATTCAATGAATTTCATGGTCATTTAACTTTTTATTAATCGACGTCTGTATCGCAGTTTATGGTTTGGTTAGTTAGCAGCATATTTATGGTTTGGATGTAAGTAGTTGCGTATGCTATGAAGACAGTACATTTTCATTTGATTTGAAATTATTATATTTTAGTATTGTACTGATTTATTTTATATAGTAATAACAGTATCCAACATAACTGGTGCGAAATCTTTTCGAATAACATTTTTTTCACAACTCATACTAATTTCGTCTTTGAAGACAAGTACATGTAACAATGTTAAATTTACACATTATACTTGCATTACATTTACATATCTGTCTTACAAAACATTTGAGTATTTTTTTTGATATTTGAATACTAATTTCATCTTTGATACTAATTTCGTCTTTGAAGACAAGTACATGTAACAATGTTAAATTCACACATTATACTTCTATTACATTTACACGTCTGTCTTACAAAACATTTCAGTATTTATTTCATTTAAAATAAAGAGAACTTCCTTTATAGTGTTGCCTCATAACACTTCTTAAGAGCTATGGTACACCATAGAGTTTCATCAACTGGTGCAAATTCATCTCTCTCATCTAAGAGGAGTAAAACAAAATGAAGCAGCTGAATTATTTCATTTCTTCTTACTGTATGTGATATGATTCTTCTAAAGAAAGGGATTTCAAGATAAAATTCCAGGAACATTATGTGGGCGTATTTAATGTCAATATCAATGGTTGACCACTAATATATTTCCTCACAGCATAGCAAAATTTTACTCGGAAACTTCTGAAGTTTTTATTTTACGATTTTTATTATGAATGCTGTGTAATGTAACATGAAGTACTTCAAAAAACTTTACAGAAAAAATAAGCTTATTGTTGTTACTCATGCTTGTCTGACAGAGTCAGCCCAAACCCACGAATTCTCGTGGCAAGGAGTGAAAGAATACGCCTGTCGTTGGCAATGGTCTTGAGCACCTAACAGGTGACAGTGCGATTTGGCTCATTTCCGCCCCAAATTTTGATGGAGAGCACCTCGTCGGGACGGGTCCGAGGGTCTCCCACTCATCTGCCCTTCCACCAGACCACATAAGAGGACTTTCGGCTCGCCGCATATTTAAAGTGCCGCCATGCCGCACCGACACTATACATTTACAAACATCCAAGCCTTCACCGGGATTCGAACCCTAGCCCTTCGGCACGGCAGTCAGCGACGGTAACCACTGTACCAGTTGGGCGGCAAAATAAGCTTACACAAGTCTATTTATCATTGAAAGAAAACGCTATCACGTTGAATTGGCGAGATATTGCCAAGCTGAAGATGGTTTTAGCGACTAATATTTGTCGACAAATTTGTCGAAAATCGCCAAAAGTGGCCACATTTGCTGAATATTTGACGACAATTTTCTCCAATCTCTGTACAGCTGTAATTGGTACTGTAATGTATCCCTATAGTTGACTGTAATCGTATCTGGACCTTATATATAACTATAACCATATACGCCTTCTAAAAATTTCCCAAATGCCGGGGAAAACCTATATAAGACCGGAGAGAGCATCAATTTTCAGCCTATAGTTCAGAGTTAGATCTCCGTGCGAGCTTCGCTGTTTAGATGCACTTTGCATTGTATTCTATTTTACGTTGTTTGTTGTTTAAAGTAGTAACTACTGATTGTGCTCTATCATACTGAGAGTTGTACGAGTACTTTTGTGGATTCCAAAACTGTGGAGTGTTTCTGTTGTGACAATAAATTTTATCAAGCTATCACCGGTTCGGTGTGCACTCAATCAATTACAAAACTGTAATCAGTTAACAATATAATTTATTGGAGCCTATAATGTTACTGTTAGTGTTTTATATAACATGATCTTCAATTAATAAATACAGATACTTAAAGTCATATCATAAATGGAGATTCATTTCATACTTCGCGTTTCGCGAAGTAAACTGTGGATTGCTCTCCAGAAGCAATGCCTACAAAATAACACAATATATACATAGAAGTTACTTGCTTTCGTGGAAAATATATATTTTCCTCTAAAGAATGAAGCAGTAAATATTTCTATAATAAAATTTATATGTTTATTTTAGAATTCAGCGGGTTTATCCTCTTTTCAGCTAAGCGGAATCTAGTGTAAAATAAAACACCTGTATCTGAAAAACCTTGCAAAAGTATATTTAGTTCAAAAATTTAAAAAGGGGGATTGGCATATTTACTGTTTTTAAATGATATTTACATAAATGTATAAATGAAAGTTATTCCTTAATTTAAGATTACTCATTCTAATTTAAACAGGTGCGCTATTTTCGTTTTCTTTTTTCAAAACTGGATAAAATGATTTCGGGTGATTCAGTAAAACAGTTGGGCAAAATATAGCAAAGAAGAGCATACTGAACATTTTACTTTTCGCTGAAAATTATATATCAATATTGCTGAATAAATCAGTTGCTATTAGTGTTTTACGTTGATTTCAAATGCATGTATCCTACACTCAGGCATATGCAAAAAATATTGTCGACTGGTTTGCGAATGCAGGAATGAAAGAGACATGTGAACATAAAATTTTAAATTAGGCCATATATATATAATTTTTAAAAATTTAAACTTAGAAATTTGAAGTCTACTGCAATATGAAGTTGCACTTTCGTTCATTTGTATACTTGAAGTATAAATATATAAAAAAATGTGTCGATTTGATAACGTATGTCCTACATATGTTTCACTCAACCAACATTTCTTGAAGTCAGTATTAAATTCCACTTTTACACTTTTAATATCTCAAATTTACCAAATTAGTATTTAACACTCGATGGGTTTCGTTCACTTTACCTTATTTTTAAATACATACGTAATTGACAAGATTTCATCTAATTAAAAACGGGTATTTAAATTGTTTTAATTATAATTTCAAGCACTGGAATTTAAATTCACACACAGCTCGAGTAATTCCCTAAAATCCAACTGAACCGTAATCATAATTTTTAACGTCAAAATTCACTCAATTAAAAGCTCTCAATAAATGAAGAAAGAAAGAAAAATGATCATTGTTAATTCTCTTTATCTCTCAGCATAAGATTGAAATCTGAATATATCAGATCTGTTTAAGCTAGCTCACCTGAAAGAATTTAATTTGAATTTCACTTTTTGAGACTAAGATGAAATTTAAACTGACATCAACGAAATTTCTTGGATTTTCGAAGAAAAATGAAATTGATGATAAGCATCTTTTACCCTGTATCCCATGCACACCATAATGAAGAATGATAACTCTACTCGAATTGCTGCATAACAAATAACAATTAATTTACAAACTTTCTGTGCTTAAAGGCGATGTAAATTCAAAATATTCTGATTTATTTAAATGGTTGCCTCGGCTTACCAGAAGTTCAACAAGCCATTATTTACTTAAACAAACAAATGTTCTTATAGTGAAAGTAAGCAAAAATAGGAGAAAAATCACATTTTCTCTTCCCTTTTTTTATTTCTTCTAACAGCCTAAGGGAAACAGTCTAGTTTTAAAACAATAAATTTCATTTCTCGAATCTCTGAACTCTGATTAAAGAAATGAAAGAAAAATCTTCTTCCATTACCTTTGCGTCCGTCACTCTAATCTGAAAACATCAAATTCACATTTCTTTTTAAATTCTTAATGTTATTCACTTCACTTCAAAAAGCGCATTTGATTACTTTGTCATAACAAGAAGAAATAAGAAGAAGAATTATAATAAAATTAAGAAATTAATTTTTATAATTAGACACTTAAGGTAAAGATAATAAATGCGAACTTATAAAAGCTTTCTCATTGTTTGGTAAATCAATATTATTTATAAAAATTCTTAATAATTACACTGATTTACGACTAATGATAGCCTTAAAGACTAGCAAGATCGATTCATAGCAGATTAGCGGCAGCTTGGTAACATTATTACCTTTCTTTATGTAATTTAATGGTTAATAATTTCCAATTGGTTTATGAAATTAGAATCATCTGCATTAATCTATGTTTCCTAATTGCTCCCAGAATTAATTTTTAATGCCATTTAGAACAAAATAACCTAACGGATTCTATTTTGCTCGTACACACTATTTTTACAAAATTTTAGGAATAATTGTTTGAAACGAAATCCAGCGAAGCTACCAATTCTAATTACATAATGGCAATAATTACAAACATATCTCAATTAGTATATTCTACCTATTAAAGAAATTTGCATAGAATAATATTCAAAATTTATGCACGTGATGTAAACTTTCATGGACCTGAAATTACACTTTAAGAAATAATACAGTTTTTCGAAAAGCTTATAGAGTCGCTAGGTTATTTTGAAGTAGAAGACGTGAAAAATGAGCGATGCTTTCACCGGGACTGAAACCCGGACCTCTAGAATACGCCTCAAGTTTGCTACCATTAACCACGAAGACATGTAGAAAGGAGGGAGGCCTTATATACGCCCCCTTTTAAAGTGAGACTGTGGATTAGGGGACCGAATCGCGAAATCAAAAATTATGTAGAATCATCACCCACAACCTTTTGGTTCGGAAGCCATTGTAAAGTCATTTGGTTATTTTGAAGCAGAGGACATGGAAACTGAGCAATGATTTCGCCGGGACTCGAACCCGGACCTCTCAAATACACGTCGAGTGGGCTACCGTTACACGATGAAGACAGGCAGAAAGGAGGGAGAAAATGCGTTAAAGCTTTTAAAGGAAATTTACAGTAAAATTCGACTATATTTTGTCAGTTTGTTTAGGAAAAACTCTTTTAATCATCATGTTTTTTTTTGCCTTATTGTATACCTGCAAGCTACCGCTCGTTCTCTGGTGTGAACTTTCATTTCAAACTTCAGGAAGCGAAACTGGAAAATCAAAGAGTATTCAAGTTGATGACTTGTCCAGAGTCATTCAGAAAATGTATGAATATAATGAAATATACATTGAATTAGGAGAAATGTGTCTAGAAAGCTGAACAATGATACTTTTTCTCCAGTCTCGATTTGTTATGAATTCAGTCCTAACACTTCGTATATAATCTGTGCTTTTGTAACTCGTCAGATTTGTACTTTTCCTTGTTTCTTTTGAAGACTTTTATTGTTACCCCTATCTTATTATTACGAAAATGAAGAAACGTATTTGGATGAAGTTTACAATAAAATAAGTACTGTTCTAAATGGTTTTATTACAAGTATTCATAATACAAAATTCTGTGCTGTAAATTTCATTTAACTGTAGTAAGGACTCTTCTGTTTGAATGAAGATAATCCAGTCTTGTGTAGAGTCACTAGGTTATTTAGACGCAGGAGAGATGAAAAATGAGCAACGCCTTGGCCGGGGCTCGAACCACGCACCTCTCGGTTACACGTCGAGCGTGCTGACCACTACACCACTACACACAAGAAGGCAGGAGAAATAGCTTATATACTCCCACTTTTAAAGGGCGACTGGGGATTAGGGGTCTCAATCGCCAAATTGTGGCAAGGGAGAATCATCATCCACCACCTTTTAGTTCGGGCACCACTTGTAGAGGTGAAAAATGAGCAATGGTTTTGCCGGGACTGGAACCACGGACCTCTGAAATACGCGTCCAGCGTATTCCAGAGAAAATCTCTCACTCATTTCCTCGGCTTAAAGTAAACGCTTACTATACCTGTTACTCAGACTCAGCCGATGTCGATGAAGAACTGCTATTTGTTTAGTACTGAACGTGTTGAAATATCTTGAAATTTTGCACCTTACCATACATCTTAGTACATTTAAATGCGTTTTTTTCCATATTTCCTGTTATATACTTACACGTATCTTTTTCATTTCAGTTAAATAAGTACGTTGTAAAGGTTTTATTTCATTTTGTTAAGAGTTATTTGTGAACAAGGGTTTCTTACACCTTTTAATTTCCCATATACGTGTTTCTTCCAGAATGAGTTTTCATTATTGCGCTTTATGCAAATAAAGTTATATAAGATCTGTCTCTTTTATTCCACATAAACTAAACTAGATCCTACAAAGAACATGGCGAACCTAGCGCAGGCGTGAATTAAATAACAGCACACAAGAAGGGTGAAATTAACCCTTTATTATTTCAAACTCAGAACAGAAAAGCACGTACTTCGTGATTTGCAGTAACACCGACTACTTTCGGTGGAACTTAAACGTTTTAGCATAATTATAGTTTAAATAGAATATAAGTCTAAATAGAACAGTGCTGGGTTAGCACGTTAAGTTACAGATAACTTAAGCTGACTCACAAACCTAACAGGCGTGACGATTATTCGAAATAGCAAATGATCTTACTAGCGTTAAATAGCGAGCTAGCAACGAAACGTGCGCTGGCTAGCGGAAACACGCTCTGAATAAACTCAGAGATTCATCCGCTTAAATACTCACTTTTTCACTCGATATTTAACTTTAAATTTACATCCTGGTGACGAAATGCGAGGGGAAGTTGAGGAGTTCAGGAAAGGTATCATACTTAAAATGGCTATGCAAAATAAGGAAAACCCTACAAAGAAGAAACTAGAATTTAAGCTGAAATTTGAGTTACTTTAGTAGGAGAGAGTGTTATGTCTTTAAGCCATATTGTTGTCATTGGTTAAAACTTCCTATTCTACGGTCGTTCTTAATACGTGACTGTTAGTATACTAAGGGCCAACTACGCAAGTTTGAATCTGTGCAGGTTCGGATGATTAAATTTATCTAGCATTAGTTTAGTTTATATTTCCTCTTTTGAGTTAAAGACCAAGTGGAGCCTTCTTGTACGCCAAACAGGAGCCATCAGTGTTGAGTTAGAATAAAAGGATATTTTAACGCTTCTTTGTAGCTGTTACTTACGCAGCAAGAAAGCGAATTATGGCTGCAAACTACTTCAGTATTATAGCTTTCAAGCAACTCCACTCTACCGAGGATAAAACCATCTTATGCACTCCACCTATGCGTTTTAACTATTTTTACTTCCTCGTACGAAGTAAAAAGGAAATATTGTAATCGCGAAAAATGTCGGGTATAATATTTCAACGAAAATATCCATTTTCACCGATATTCCATGCAATTTACCGATATTTTTGCGTGACATCTCTACGTAAGAACAGAATAAAGGACTTCTTTTCCCCAAACGAATCATGAAACTGATTTAAAATGGATTCAGAAGAGATTTTTTTTTGGCATCTGTACGTACGTATGTGGGTATATATATATAGCTTAACTCAAAAAGGAATAGCCTCAGAACGTTGAAATTTTGTATATAGGATTGCTATAACATGTAGATGTGCACCTCCTATTTTGATTTCAATCGGCCGTACCAAAAGTATATAAATATATGTATGTATATACATATACATATATTCAATCTGTTACCCGGCTCAGTGAGCTCAGTTTCTTCATTCTTATACGTGTGTAAATTGTGCATTTGTTGCTTTAAAGATGATTGAATTATGTTGTTCTCATCTTTCGGTTACGATTTTTATGCCTTTAGTTAACCAGCATGTTATAATATCAACAATTTAAAAGTTGTTAAAGTGCGGCTAAGCCTAACTATTCTTACCAAAGAATCCATATTTGTTTACATTTGAAACTTAACTTAATAGTGGATTTGTTGCCAATCTTGAGAAACTAAGCTTTGCAACAACAAGGATAATGCCTTCTTTTACTATTGCGAATTAAACCACGCTTAATTCATTTTGGAAATATCATTTAAGATATTAAATTATCCCATATATTGACTCAGCATAGTGCCCAAAACATTCTTAAATCAGTTTCTACAGCTTCAGTGACTTTTTGCCAAGTGAAAATCCAAATGTAAACTTTCAGTTTTGTGCACTGAAAAATCTGCCAATTTGCCAGCTGGCCGAATTGCTTGTTTTTGAATAGAAACTGTATTTTTAATTGTAAAAATTGTTCTAACTGTACTTGGTATTTTATGTTTTACTATAGCTTTCAAATTTTAACGAAAATATTTTAAGTTTTTATGCACTTTTGCCTTGTCGCGAAGTGAGAACTAAATTAATTGAATTGGAAATTTATTTCTAACGAAACTCGAGGAAATAAGTTTTTCGCATTAGCAGAAAATATTGTCGCCTCTCTGTCTCGTACAGCGCAGAATGCTACGAGTAGCGCAGGCGCATTATGTAAGCTGCGTTGAATCGTCCGTGAAAAAATGTTTCTTTTTTATTTATTTAATTTTTTTCATACATTGTTTTAGATTCATTATAGTATTTGACTAGAACATGTGGCAATGATTAGATAAGTCTTCAGAAAATTTAATTTTTGTGCATTCTTAGTTATAAAATGAATGAAATGTAACGCTGTTAAGTTAACATAGCGCCAGAGTTTCGCTACGGTAAATAAATATAGTGAATTTTAAAGAGTGCATTTATTCTATTGTGGTTTATGCGCTATTGACGAAATAGATTTAATTCAGTTCAATAAATTTAAAGGAAATGTAGGAAAAAATGTGCATAATTTAATATTCTGTACAAGGAAGTCATGTGATGCGCGCATCACATTTTTTAATTTATAAACCTAATGTCATCTGTTAAGAATAATCATAATTTAAAGCACGTTTTTGATTATCGGAATAGATAAATTCGGTTAAGACATTTGTGCAATAAGTAAAATCTCTAAAACTGCGTTATTTATTAAAACAATAGGTGCACTTGTATATATTTATATCGAGAATAAGTAAAATCTCTAAAACTGCGTTATTTATTAAAACAGTAGGTGCACTTGTATATATTTATATCGAGAATAATTTGAATCAGCTTGGTCTGATAATAGGAAATTTTGATGTGGAAATTTACCTATTGTAAGAAAGCCAAGTTCTAGTGTTACGTTTTACTGAACAGTACTTAGATATTCAGTTCAGAGAAATTTCATTAAATTTCTGTAAATCCTCTTCAAATCCCCTTGCATTGTAACTATTGAAAGATTTTCCATTATAATGCACCGTTTCTGAAGCAAACGCATATATTGTTCAATACAATTGTTGTTGTCAGAAATGCTTACGTTTAGCATAGCCAGTTTCTCGTATATCCTTAACTAGGAAAAGGAGCTTTACAAATAGAAACCTTCCCAAAATGTATACTATTGTTTAGCTTATTAAGAGCGTGAATGGGGCAGGTATTCAAATGGATTGTTTATCTATTCAAATCATGGTCAAGTAAGTCAAATAACATCACTCTAATCTCTCAGCCATTGAGTGGAAATTCTGCGAAATTAGTCGTTCGTTTTGAATCAGTCAGTTAATAACAGCAGCTTTTCGTGGTTCTGCATACATATTTCAATCAGTTTATGTTGTTAGAAAATAGCATTTGTCAAAAATTTAATGTTCATAAATATTTAAGATGAAATTTAAGAAAACTAAGAAGCTTTTCTAGCTTATTCGGTCTGAAACATCAGAAAATGAAACTCCTAACTATGAAACTCCAATTTATTTCTGATAGGCAAACACACTGAGATTCGTTTTAATATCAATTTTATTTTTATAATGGACATTTTAGATCAGCTCAGGTAAAGATAAAAATTCGTACACTTAGGCAGCATGTTTTTACATGTGTCGTGACAATTAAAATTACTGCTTTGATTAAATTTATACAGGTGATTTGAACAGGTTTATTATTATGGAAAGCTTTCTATAGCAAAGTAATTACGTAATTCAGATTCGTTAATATGAAGTCGTTTATAACGACTCTACATCATTAACCAATTTAATACAAAGATACATTTCTTAACAATGTTTATAATTTTCAGTAAATTTCCAATAAAACTGACAGATTTGGTGTTTAGGCAATACTGGAGCATTACATAACCTGCCAGATTACTCGATTATATCTGCATAAATGAGGCAGAAACCATATTTTAAAGTTATGTAAAGCATTGTAGGAATGGGAGATGTAAACTGAGCATAAAATTATAGAAATAATGTTGATTTCTATATATAAAGAAGAAAGTCTGCTTGTTTATTCGCTAATAACTCAATCATTACTCTAGCTATTGTCACCAAACCTTCTACAGTTCTTTTCTGGGTACTGGAAACGGTGGACGTCCACTTTTTTCCAAAGAGAAGTAGCTAAAATCATAGCTATTAATTAAATTCTCGGAAAAACAATAATTTTCACCTTCATTTTTACGAGTGGCAACAGTCTCGCAAGCTGGAGATGAAATTCTGCTTTATTTCAAAAGTTGTTGCCACTGCTCGCTTTCAAATCCTAGAGTTTCTTAATAAAAAATTTGTGAGTTTTACGATGAAATAAAAATAACATTGCCAAACCTTAAATACGTTATTCCCGATTCTAAAAATTCGTGCGAATCCATTTCGACTATTCCCATCTTCGTACGACTTTAATCAGCCGAAATTTTAATTAAAAGCTCTGCAAGCGCTAATTTTCTTACTTATATTTCAGAATGGCAACAGTCTCGCGCGTTGGCGATAAAAATACTTTATTTAGAAAAGTGTTGCTACTGTTCGCTTTCAAATCGCAGAGTTATAAATCAAAAATCTAAGTTTTACAAAATCTCTAAAGAAGAATGCCTGTTTGTGTGTTTGTTTGTTTGTTCAAGTTACTGATTTCTTATCAGTTATGATAAATTTTTTGTCATATTTAATTGACTAAAATTGAATATAAGTGAAATATTGGACGGAACTTGAGCTTTTACGACCATTTGATTAGAAAGACGAGAATCATTTAAAACTGCGTGTCATTGTTGCTGACATAATGAGAAAGAATTAGACTATTTTTCTATCAAAAGTTTTTACGTGGGTTCCATATCGCATCAGACTGAAAAATGTATGACTGTGAATCGTATTTTTTGCATCGTTATTGCAGAAGGATTACAGCGGTATCGTTCTCTCTGTTATATGCATTACTCTCGATCTAACTTAACTGGGATCGAGTACTTTCGCTAGTAACAGATAAAGAACACAAAGTGAATAAAATGTGTTTTACAGTCTGAGCCACTTTACATTTTTGAATTAATTGCGAAAATGAATATTTTGAAAAGGCATGAAACCTTTTTATGTGAATTTAGAAAGCCTTCCTTCATCACTCTTCTTTCTGAAAAATCGTTTTAATGAAGACAAAACTTTATTTGCTTCATCAAAATGTATGCTTTATGTCTCCTTTGCCATAATTCACAAGTATTTGTAAAAGCAAGAATTCATATATATCGTTTTCTTTAACACAGCACAATATTTTGTATTATTTGACTGCTGTGTTTAAAATTAGATCTAATGTACAGAATAAAACTTTATTTTGCAATCTTAAATTTAAACGCAAGACGTTAATTTAAATATATCACGAATATGTTCTGTCTTTTCCATTGTAGTATGTATATTGGTATCATCTTGTTGTTACACATAAAATTGTATTAATGTAATATTTTATTATCTAATTTAATTGTAAACTCAAGCTATTGTTTTAAAAACAACACAAAAACGAACTCTTAAAGTATTTTAAACAGCTATATTGAAGACAATTAATTAACCGTTTTGGGTGATTATGATGTTAGATTGTCTTGACAGATCATGCAGGTGCTCGGAATTAGTACTCAGTTTGTAAGAGATTATGTCATTAGTCATTCGAATTAATCGTGGCAGGTCAGTTTAAAGCGAAGAGGTTACTACATCGGCTGAGAATATCCGGCACGTCATCCAGTTCATGAAATCTTGGCATCAGAAAATTATCGCAGCTTTCAATAAGTGTTATCCCCCTTGTCATTGATACTGGTTCGTTGTTCTTTGCATTTTCGTCAATTTATTGATCCTTCTAAGTGCAAAATGCCATAATAAGATTATATTTTAAACTAGATTTCTGCCACAGATTCAGTATCAGATGGTTAATATTGTCAAAGATATGATGAATAAGAAAAATACCAGAAAAAGTTGCCAGTTGTTTTAACTCAAAGATACACAACAAAACGTGCTTAAGATGATTATCTATATTATTTTATGTATAGTGTTATTTAAAGAAAATGACTGTATGTGATATTCAAAACCGTTATGCTTTCAGAAAAACTGTTCAGGTTCAAATATAGCCATCTTCTTGAGGTAGTCCCTGTCAAACACTTTACTGATGAGATACCTTCAATGAAGCTCACTCTGAGCTATCACCTACCGTCTGTCTTGAAATATGCACACTAAAGATTAAAAGAAAATCAGAATTTGGTTTTTGGTTAACTTTATGGACCTTTTTCAGAATTTGTTTAATCTGTTGGTGTTGAAATCGATTCAGGGTGGAATACTTGGGTGAAACACGTATGGATCTGTTGCAGACGTCACAATTAGCTGGAAAGGAATAAACGGCAAATTCCACAACAACATGACTATCAGGTTAACATTATGAATGGAAATGGACTTTAGTTTGTTGCTGAATTTTGAAACGAAAGATAAAATAACTTGTTCTTTAAAATTGTGTGACATTCAAGCATGTGCACAAATTTGCGCTGGAACACTTCATACATAAAAATTTCTTAAATTACTATTTTATGCTGTTTTTAATTCAGTATTCCGTTAAAATTTATTTATGTTTTAAATGAAATTGATATACAGGATGGTCATAAACAAAGTTATCCGATATCTGAACCCCAGGTGTCATATAATAAAATTTAAAATTTTGTTACCTGAAGGTATGCGCTCCAGATTATAATGATTTAAAACAATACAACTCTCCCGGTTACGGTTACAGCAAAAATTTCAAAATTTCCGAATGGCAACACCCACTTTTTCCGAAGGACTTTGTAAAGGAACAATGACAACGCAAGAGTGAGAGGGGGAAAACTTGTATTGGAATTACATATTTTCAACGTGCCCACCTTCATAGACGATAACGCTTTGCATGCCTGAATGAACGTAACGTCGCAATAGGAATCTGTGTATAACTTTATGTTTTATGCCAACTTTGACAAATTTCGTTGATTTGATGTGCACATCTTTGATTCAGATAATCTTAGAATCAAAATCCATCGGAATGAAATTTGGAGATCGCAGTGACCACTAAACTACATACAGAAGATGACTCTTATTTTGAAACGCTGTACATGTTGAAAACTTGTAATTCCAATAAAAGTGTTTATTTCCCTCTCTTCTCTTGTGTTATTATTGATCCTTTACAATGCTCTTTGCAAAATTTTTGACCCCGGTAATTTTCGTTATATCCATATATGTGTATCGTTCCAACGTCATTTACGGTTCTCTAGTGTGCTGATCAATTTTTGCAGGAAAAAAGTGGGAGTTGCAAACCGAAATTTTCGAAATGTTTTCACTGTAACTGTAATCTTGAGTGTTCTATTGCTTTAAATCGTAACAATCTCAAGCGCATACTTTCGAATAACAAATTTAATTTCGATTGTTTGAGCTGATAGGTCGCTAGGCGTTCATATGTTCATATGTTCATATAACTTTTATATATCCCGTCTTATACATTATGGATATTGTTGCGTGCGTACGGGTTCGTTATGGATTGAATGCACACGTCGTTAAAAGTTAACAAAATTTATTCTTTCCACAAGAAATGCTGAAATATTTCTTCAGAGATATTCTTACAATATCACAATATCTCAAACGTTTAGCAAAACTCAATTCAAAAACAGAGAAAGTAATTCTATCTCATAGCGAAATCGCTACAATCAATAACAGCATTAAGTAAACAAACAGAGTTCGTTTAAAACAGCTACAACTACAACTGAAATGAAGTGTATAAATTCGGCTTTTATAAGCTTTTTAACTACTTACTATAATTTTTCTGGATGGCAACAGTAATTACGAGATATTTATTTATTAAATATTAAATGCATGCGCTCTTGTATTTTTACTTTTCCGAGGTTGCTAAATCGTCTGCGTTGCACGGGAAAATAAAGCAATTTTAATTACAATTCTAATTAAATAGCTAAATAAATACGAAATCTGTAACAATATTTTAACAAGCAAAGTACTTATAAATAAATACAAAGATATACAAAGACTATATACCAAAAAATTTAAAGACTAGAATGCATTTCTGAATTACTTTATTTTTCAGTAAATTTCCTAAAAGTATATTCCAGTATTACTACTCTTAAGCAATTATTCAAATGTTAAATTTAATGCAAAATGTATTGATTGAATGAAATACTGAGCAGCTGTACCATATACTAATTTGTTCAACATATTATGTATCATATATCAGTTCAATATGTTACATATTTTATTCAATGTTTTCAAAAACACTTCGATAACGTTATATTTTGTGCTGAATGCATTAGTAGGAACAATTCATTTAATGTTTATTTCTCATTTCCAGGATTCAGTTTTGAAGGTCGATGTTAATAGGATACAAATGCCTGATTGAAGGTATTTTGTGTAAAAATATAAATACATTTGCGAACAAGAATGAGAACCAGAATTTTATTCAAACATTTCGAATACGTTTTCGTACGGTTTAAACTAAAGGTAAGTATAATTGGTTACATTGTTATGTTGAAACCATGTTTGAAAATCATTAGAATTTAGAATAAAGTTTCTTTAAATTTCAAACAACAGTTCTATGAGAGCAATTTTCGAACGGATTTCAAAAGCATAATAACATATTGCGACATCAGATACGTTTAAATAAAAGAATAGTGTTGTATAAAATCCCATACAACGTGCCATTTCTGTAAATAAATTTTTTAATTTCCTTATTAGCATTCTTTCACAGCATTTTCTCACAAATTAATACTTTTCAGTATAATAAGTAATGATATTCTCACTGTATCAATAGCATTAACAAAGCGTTTGCTAAATGCTGCAGCAGATGTTTGTAATACATCTACATCTCTATAGAACTGTGCAAAATTTCTAACTACGTCTTCTTTTGTTATTACAAGTTACACATTTGGCTGCATCAATTGTTGTAAGTCTCAGTTTCGTAAGGTTGACTCTGTAACTTTTATGGTATCTGAAGATTGCTTGCCATCAGATACTCGATTAGAAAAAGAAAAGTTCAAAATGGTTCAACTCCCTTTATGTTGATGTATTGTTTAATGTACTATTATAAATGGCTGTAGATTTAAATTTCCTTCTTTGAATTCTTACTGAATAAATATGTAAATTTTTATTCAATCTAGCAGCTGCATGTTCACTATTTGTACAATTAAGTAGTCACTATTCCAAAATGAATCCTTAAGATTATATCTTTCTTCGGCTACTTTTGTTTTACTTATTTATGTACTCTTAGCCAGAACTAAATTATTAGTTATTACTATGGTTAAGCTGTTCATGCGTCATGCTAAATTTATGATAAATTATACTGCTTACCATTGATTTCCATTTACTCAACATTCCTTTAGACTGTACCTTCGCAAATATATAATAATATGAATAATTAGGAAATTATGTAAAGAAAAGAAAATTATTTTCTAATACCAAGCAATTCTTGCAGATATCATGAGATCTGCGAAATTTTCTACGTAATAAAGTTATGATTTGCTTTGTATATAATTTTATTATTACTTTGAAATAAAATTATTGTCTGAATGACACAACTGATACAAAGGGACATTTTGTTTTGGAAACACAGCATCCCTAAATATAGCCATATCAAGAAGTTTCATGAATCCATTATAAACATCAGGTGATCCAAATAGCTCTTCTTAAACCATGAAAGGGGAAAAAATAGAAATTGCTGAATCAACTTCATTTTTTCATAAAATAAAATGAAATGTTTCAACCAAAAGTATTAAATATTTACAAATATGAAAATGAGATAGTAGGAAAAAATATTCTTTTTCAAAACTTAATGAAGCAGTTTTGAAAATCTTAATAGAAATATAAATTGTCAGATGCATCTTAAAATGAAAGAATATTAAGAACATTTAGTCTACAAGTTATTCTATAATAAACCGTTATTTGAAGAAATCTTTTGTCATATACGCGCGCATGAGATGATAAGAAGTATAACCAATATACAGTTTCTTCAGAGGAAATTTCCCCAGGAATATAAAAATCTGCATGAAATCCCATCCCTTGGAGGAGACGAAACAAAAATTATATTATTTCTGTCACAAATTAAAATTAAACTGTAGTCGAGCTGAATGAAAGCATGTAAATCTTATTTAGTTTTGCGAGCGCATTTTCTTGTGGATTTATAAGGTATTTATCCCGCTTTCTTAGTATGCCTTCGTGGCGTAGTGGTCAGCACGCTCGGCGCGTATTCGAGACGTCGGTGGTTCGTGTCTCGGTGGGGATATTGCTCCATGTATTCCGCTTCAAAAACAATCCTAATGTCTCTACACACTATTACATTATAAAGATATCTTAATCTTTCGTTTGTAAAGTAATGCTTTTTTCCCCAATGAAAAGACAAAGAATTCCTATAGTATATTGATGCAGACAGTAATATATTCGTAGCTGTTACTAAGAAAACTTACAATTATTGTCCGTTGTATGTAATACTCAGAATTACCAACAAAACATACTTCGTTCATTTTCTGGCAACTAAATGTCAGAAATGCGTATCTATTATGCAATTAATAAACATATACTGAATATATGACAAATACCAGCTAATAAGAAAATACAATAAAAAGGAATAATGATGGACATAGTGAAACTGGGGTTATGGCATAAGTTTCATTTTCTTTGTTAGCGCTTTTGTTGTCAATTACTTAACAAAGTCGTCTGACCTCCTCAGCTTAATGCATGATCTGGAATGACGTATTATAGCTTATTTAATTCTATTTAATACCGTCAAGAAATAAGCAGATATCGTAAGACACGAAATCGATCCTAATTACAAGTAACCCACACGACGTCTTTTAAAGAGTGTTCAACCAATATGAAATTAATCATATGCGTACGAAGTTTTTCATGTGATGGCCAGAACGTTACCTTAATATAAAAAGTATGCAGAAAAAACATATTGATTTCTTTCTTTTCTCTTCCTTCAGAGAATTAGGGAGTGCTATGTTTTTTCTCCTTTAATTTGAAGTTTAAAATACTTTGAAATGAAAGTGAGAGTTCGCGTATATTCAGATTGCATGAACTTAAATTGGTAAATGGGGTTAACGAAATGATAAATAAATAAGATGCATGCTGCCTGTTGCTTTTCAAATCACAGACATACACTATTCACAAATTAATAATAATTGGTTAAAATTCAAGTTTAATAAGAAATCTGTGGGTCATCTCATAATAAGCACCTCACATGATATCAACTTTGAAGGTGATCATTTTCCCTGAGAAACAAAATTAATATATAATAAAAAAAAATCTGAAATGTTTCAGATTTTAAATTACGTCCAAAGGGGCGTTTTTTAAACATTTTGTATGTTACTTTTATTTATTGAATATCATGTTCTTCGCATTTAAACCATAAAATTCAGTTAAAGAACAATATCGCAAAATAATTTTAAACTGAGCATATCTTTAGAATTTCCTACACACAGTCTGACGCGCTGCAGTCAGTCTCATGGGCTGGAGATAAAAATGTTTTTTCTGTACAACGTTGCCATGGATCGCTTTGAAATCCTTTGTTAATCAAAAATTCGTTAAAGTTTTACAAAATATGAAATCGTTAATAAAACAAATTCCAAATTTCAAATTTGTGCTTTCATATGCCTATATTCGTAGCAGGATTACGGCATTCAAAATTCGATGGCTTTAGGTACCGTCGTTTTATCACAATGAGAGAAACATTTATACATTTATGCACATTCTTCATTATTTAATTTCTTTAAATATAATACAGGGCTGCAATATTTTGTGGAAATTTGAAAAGTGATACAGACTTTTAATGTTTTCGACGCAAAATCGCAAAACGAAAACAATAGTCCTTCAGGGACAAATATGATAATGGACTTTGGACTAAAAATCAAAAAAATTCTGAAAGCTTTCAGGTTTTATATTACGCCCAATGGGGCGTTTTTTTTAACGTTTTATGTGTTACCTTTATTTATTAAATATCACGTACTTCGCACTTAAAATATAAATTTATTTCAACAGCAATATCGCAAAATAATTTTAATTTATCTTTAGAATTTCCGATGCACAGTCTTGTGCGCTGGAGATAAAAACTTTTTTTCGTACAGTGTTGCCATCACTCGCTTTGAAATCGTTGAGTGTCTTAATTAAAAATTCGTTTACGTTTTACAAATATGAAATAGATAATAAAACAAATTCAAAATTGCAAGTTCGGGCTTTCAGACTCCCGTATTCTAGTGGAGGACAACTTATTGAAAATTTGATGTCTCTAGGTACCGTTGTTTTTTCGCAGCGCGAGAAACATGCATACATTCATGCGGTTTCTTCATTGTTAGCCAAAATGGCGTTAGCTCAAAAGTACTATTAATTCCGTTTTTGCATTAGCGAATTTTTTATTTATAAGCTCAAAGATTTCAAAGCGAGCATTAGAAACACGGTACGGCAAAAAAAAAAAAAATCTCCAACGCGCGCGTCTGTTTATCGGAAATTCTAAAGATATGCTGATTTTAAAATTACTTTGCCATATTGCTGTTGAATTGAATTTTATGATTCAAGTGCGAAGAACATGATATTTAATAAATAAATGTAACACGCAAAACGTTAAAATACGCCCTTTTAGGCGTAATGTAAAATCTGAAAGCTTTCAGATTTTTTTAGTCTATTTTAATTTCTTTTAACATAATGCGGGGCTCTAATATTTGGTGGAAACAATTTGAAAATGAACCGACATTTATAGTGAACCAACGCAAAATGCCCAAACGAAATTAATAGCCCTTCTGAGCTAACGCCTTTTGGGCTAAAAATAAGTATCTCTTTTAAGCATATTGATCTTCATGTCATTTGATCATTCTATAGAAGAACAAAAAAATTTTGGAACTTTTTATTATCGGGCGCTAGCCGTTATAGGTGTTGGCCACTACTAAGGCCGTAAGCGACGGTCTGTTTATTAGAGAGGCACCTAATAAGTGGGCCACTCTTGCCTGCTATGAAAGGATACTCAATTCACAGCCATGCTTTACCCGGTTTTCGAACCTGTGCTCTTCGGTCCGGCAATCAGATTCGCTAATCACTTTCCGATCCATGCGGCACCTCTGAAACTAAAAATGTCCATCTTAGCAAACTTTCACTGTATGTGGAAGTGCATATGAATGACTAAAACGGGATTTTTTTCTCTAATTTCTATGTGAAATTTAGAATTTTAATGGAGATAATCTTTTTGAACATTAAATCACAGCATCTTTATTAAAAAATTTCATTTGTTTATAAGGTATTTCTCCCGCCTTCTTCGCATCCTTCGCGGTGTAACGGTCAACACACTCGGCGTGCATTCAAGAGGCCCGTGATTCCAGACCCTGCCAGGTCATTGCTCATTTCTCACATCTCCTGCTTTCAAAATAACCTAATGACTCTACATGTTTTTACCTTTTCGTACAGAAATAAAAGTTAAGTTTTTTTTCAGGAAGTTGGAGAAAGTTATCTATTATAAGAGGCAAATAACGATAATTTCTTATTACCAAGGCTATTTAATTTCCATAACTAATTTCTATCTAGTTTCTGATACTTATTTAAATTATATAAGAATCTGACTGAAAATTTCAAAGATAGATTTATCATTAAACAAAATGGATATTTATTAAACAGCTTGGAAGAAAGAATTTCGAACAGAATCAACAACTGAAATGAAATAAATATAAAAACAAAGATCCTTCGCATGCCGTATTTCTTATATGCCTGAAAGAAACTAACATTGCATTAAATCTACGAAAACGTTCGTGTGTTTTATTGTTCTTAAAATTTCCTTTCTCAGCTAAAAGTCGATTTTGCCTTAGGCGGTAATGCGCTTCTTTGAATGCTGTTTAAAATTTAAACCGGCTGTGCTTTCAAGCACCATAAATTCCTGAACCGTTTTTCTAGCTTTGCTTTGAAAAATGATAAATGGGGAAAAATACGTATTTTGATGGTTAAAGAAACGTAAATATAACAATTTAAAACTTTTATTTAAAATTCGAATGCTTCCACAGAATAAAGTAAAGCATAAAGCTGTATGTAAATGTCATAATTTAACATTTTATGCATAGAAAATGGTGCATTGAAAGCTGAAATTTTAGAAGTTCTCCATTTCTTATCCTGCAAACATGTACTTACGTTTTTTCAAAATAAATTCAAACAGAATTAGATAGCTATGTATCATTTAATTATGCACTGAAAATGCAATATGATGGTATAGAGTTAAATAATTTTCATATATTAGTAGATGATAACTATCTATTTATAAAGTGGTAAAACTGTATCTGTATGCAAATGCAATTATATTTATTCACTATAGGAAGTTGGGCTCATTCGCCGGCAAGAAAAAGCAAATATCTTCAGTTAAGCAATATAGAAGACGAAAGGAAGTCGTTTGTTTCTGCTGTATTTTCAAAACTTAAGTTGTTTCTACTATTCCCATATTGTGAACAATCATAGCGTTGATATTTAAATCGTAATTAGTCGAACGTGTAAACCAGTTCCCATTGCATTATTGTTCGAAAAAATACACTGAAAACTGGTTTACACGTTCCACTAATTACAATTTAAATACTCAGCAATACGATTGTTCAGAATATAGACTTACCTAACATTTTTCCCTTTAATGTTTATTGAATTTAAAATACGATTTACATTTTTATATTGATCAGTTCACCAGAAGCAAACGGAGATTGTAAGTGTCTGGCGATCATCTGTTTTGATTTTAAGTGACTTAAAGAACTTTGATACTCCAAAGGCGCAGTGTACGGAAAACGTGTAGGATTCCCCTAAAAAAAGTTCAGATGCAAGTTTTTTTTTCAGTACAGATTATTTGTAGATAGATGAATAGTCTTTTCATTAGAAATTATTATGATGCTGATGATGAATTTTTCATTCTTTTATGCGTATTATTTTTTCAAATTCATTACAATACAAAGAATGTATTGTTAGATTTATTCAAATAAATACGAAAAGAAAATTTTTAACTCTGAATACGATGATTTCTTAAAATTCTACGCTCAGGGGATTGCTTAGAGCAAATAATTGGGGAATATAACTTTCTGGAGTTAGAATTGGCTTGGACGAGATCTAGCTAAATGCCTGTGGGATTGCATAATAAATAATTCTTTTAAATTCCAAAATTTACTGTAATCTTCCTAATTTTTCAGAAAGTAGGAAGGTAATCCTCCTAGCTTTTAAACACATATTAATGACATAGAATTCATTGATCATAATTCATTGATCGATTATCATAAATATTCATAGATATATCAAAAATATTTATCTTTTCTGGTTGAGTGAAATTTCGGTGTGTTTTCTGAAAAAAAAAACCTCTGGCGTCTTAGCAGAAGTTGTAAAATAAGTGATAAGCTGCAGTTTAAAGCTGCAGTGTCTACTTTGGCAATTATTACTAAGCCAAATAGAATTAAATTTATGTTGGATAATTTGCCAACAGGATGTTTTGAGCTTCGAAATAATTAAATTGTGACGGTTCAGTGTTATCCATCTCAGTGTTACCCATTTTTGAGAGAATACCACACTTTGAATCTGGTAGGCTGATGCTCATGCTTACGTCTGATGTTTTAGTGCCATTAATTATTTGCTCAAAATAACATATTCTTAGTAAACCCTTGCTAGTGTTGCCGCTGGAGGCCGAAAAGCATTCCCTTAGAGTGCCCCGACATTCTGGTTTCTTCACTCTTCCCTTAAACACTCATAATACGTATACACAAATTATGTGTATCAAAGCGGCACCCAGATTTGTAATTGTTAAGTCATGCACAAACCATTCCGTTCTAAGTGTCTTTGGCTGAGAAAGCAGCCATGATTTTAAAGTCAATTTCTATATACTATTTTAATATGTTTATAAATAACACTTTTTAATGCGGAATATAAGCCACATACATCATAATTTTTAACGCATACGCACTTTTGGGTCATTTTTGTGTTACATTTCTCACTCTTAATTTTACTAATTTGTGTTACCTATTAAGCTTAATAAATCATTGTAATTTACTAGTTCTAAATTTCATTCATCACTGTACTTTTAAAAGATTTCCGTATGTTATCTAATTTATCTGGTAACTAGTAAGTATTATCAATTTATAAATAAGTTTTGATTGCAATCCTCTGTCTTCCATTTGATGTATATGTTGTAATCAATAGCAGATGAGCTTCCAGCGGAATGGTTCTAAAAGGTTTGGAGTATACCATTATATTCCAGCCACTGTTTGAGTAAATCTGGTTTTTGCTTTATTGGTTTGGTTTGGTTCCACAGACACATCCCTGCCGCTCAATGATTAAAAAAACCACAGGTCACCAGTGACCAAAGACCTTCAGAGTTACTGGTGATAATGAAATCTACAATCACCGATATCTTCGTTTACTGTTACAGAATTTTTCGGTTTAATTTGAATTACTTCTCTATAGTTAAAGCGCTGGCTCACACCAGTGATATTATATACGTATTATTGAATGCAATGATCAGAGGCCATTGGTGACCAACCGCTTTGACTGGCGTCAGTGCTGTTCGGTTTGATTTTATTAATAAAATTAACTAAATTTACTCTTGGTCTACATTGGTGTTCCACGGATTTATTTCCAGTGACTGTCGTGTTTAGGTCACCAGAGAAACCAATTTGGATTAGTAATGGCATGAATCTTTTTCATTTCATTTCAAAATATTTCAATTCAAAAATATAAATTCTCTACACCGCCCTACCTAGTGACGTATTTGTTATTGTTATGAGACAGTGATCGTCAATCTGTGTACTTCACCAAACAATGACTGTCAGAAGTGGGTCGCTGGTATAACAGCCTACACTGGTTTTTTTCTGCTTCTGTTTACTTTTAAAATGCATTAAAGGCACTGCTTCACCAATTGCAACTAATTTAAGGATTGACTGGTAAGGTCTGTCAGTCTTAGGTATCTGGTGAACAACATCCATGATGAGCTTCGTGAGCCCAAGGTTTAATTTGAATTTATAAATATAGAACTAACTACATATAACTAAATTTATATCAAATGACTCATTCGTTGACTCCAAGCGATCTTAAATCTGCACGTTGTCGGTGATTAACATTCGTAGCGGTCATGATGGCCAATAGCCTAGAGGAACACCAGTGCATTTCGATTTCATTTTAGTTTAAAAATTCGTTTAAAATGCACTACTTCAAACCGCAGATTAACAACATTATCCTATGCTGGTGACCCATTAATTGACCAATAACGGCCGTCAATCTGTAAGTCACCGGTCATCAATCTCTACGTGCTCAGTGATCATATGTTTTGACAGAGATCAGTATACATTTGCCTAATTAAATTAAAACATTTTAACTAAATTCACTGTTCTATGTTTTAGCGGAGATTAATGGCTTCACCTCCGATAAAGCCAACTTCTAGATTACCAGAGTTCAGCAGTCTTAACTGGCATCAATTAATTAAGTTAAATTAACTTCAGCGTTTCACACTGAAGATCCATTTCTTGACAAACGGTGACTGCATTCTGTAATCGCCATAACCAACACCGATGTCCTTCGATTCATTTTAATGGTGTTAGGTAGTGCCTTTTAGGAAGACACTACAAAACAAATTAAAGGTTTTGCCTCTAAACTATCTAAATAGATCGAATTGCGTTTTGCAATATCGTACCCGAACAACCCTTCGAACCTTGATACTAGTGAATTTAAGATAGATCATGTAATAAAATATATAATTTAAACATAAAAACAAAAAAAAAACACAATAATCAATGTTAAATTTTAAGAAATCTTAGAATTTATTTTTCAATCAGATCATTTACGTATGAATCAATATCTATTAAATAAAATGTTATTTATCTCTCCGAAGAGTGGAAAAGTTCGAACATTAACAGCGAAACAAACAAATCAATCAATGATTGTTTAACAAATCACTGATTTCAAAAAAAAAAAAAAAACTTCAATTTATTTAACAAACTAATTTATCAAAAACACAACTATTTCATTTCCTTAATGTTTAATAATTCATAAACTAAACAATTTCATTTCTTATCAAATTATATTTTAACTCAACTTATTACTGCACAGAAAAATGAATTCTGCGATTTAGATTAATCAATAAATTTTCCATCCTAAATTTTCATTAAACTGAGTTGCAACTGAGACCAACTTTGTCAGGTAAGTTACGAGTATTAAAAACTTAAACAATTCTATTACAGATTCCAATTACTTCAACCTCAGCAACAAAAGTATGCCCAACAAGAAAAGCAAAATTTTAAATTCACCAACATTTCCATTCTTAAAAGAAAATCATTCTAAATTAAGCCAGTAAAAATTTATATTTTTAAATAAGGGAAACCCATTTCTAAGCTCTAATCTATCTTGTAGAATTACGAAATGGTAAAATTTTCAGCATCCTATTTTCCTGAAGTTATGAACAAATCAAGTAAGAGAAATCTAAGCAGCCAAAAAGAAAAGAAAAAAAATCCTATCTAGAATTCCGAATAGCCAGTCCCTCTTTTAGGAAACTGAAGCCGCCGATGTTAAGTTAACTGGAATGTCCACACATTTTTACGATGTTGAAACAAAAATACTTTGGAGACAAGTTGAAGTCTCAGACGAAGAAGCTAATAGCCCGCGAAATCGTCATCTGAGAACAGCAAAACCAGAACTACTGGACTCCAGGGCAAGCTCAGGAACGACAGGTATGATCATAATTATTCGTAGTAATTCCAAATGAATTCATCCAGATTCACTTTTACCAGGACTACTGGACTCAGGGAAAGCTCAGGAACGATAGGCCTGATGGTAATTACTGGTAAAAATTCAAGTTGAACTCATCCAGATTTTCCTTCAAAAGGAGTTTGGAGTGGCAAAAGAAAAGTGGAAGCTAGATATTCTTTTACGGCCAGGTTCCGAGTGACAGAATGAATCAGATAAAAGTTTCCTTAACATCATAATTAAGCGCTAAATGGATGGAACAGTCTGAGCCCTTAGAAGATCGTAATTATTAGTAAATTCATCCCAAAAGGGAAATCCTCCGAAGAGGCAAGAAAACGATTTTTTTAGGTTCCGTACATTACATCTGCAAGGAGGGAGCGATAAGCCCCATTTCAAATTCTACGAGCTTCCCTCACAACTGCACGGGAAAAAGAGCGTGTAAAAAGAGAGAGCGACACCTGCAACGCGTTTTTGTTACGAGAGAGTTCCAAAAATCGTCAAATCCCACCAAAAACGGTGAAAAAACGTCTTCGTCACACTCTACCTTACGACTTATAAAATTTCACACTTTTCTAATTGTCAGCTCAATCATTAATTCTATAATAACCAAAAAACACGCTAACTAAAATCTGGGCAACGTTCACGTGGCAAACATACTCCTCCTCGCCAGAAATGCTCTTATCAGTGGGGAAAATGCAGCTAAAAGTCGTACTCAGAAAAATCCATCCCCTCTTCTTTGAAACCCCACCAAAGTGCAAAAATTTATTAAATAAATAGCCATAACTCAGAAACTAATTTAGTTATTGATTCGAAAGTAGTCTCAAATTGAGGATCAAATTTTTCTGCTTCTAGTACTATAATATCATAAATATGTGAACACAAATTAAGTATTTTTAAATTCAAATATTACGCGAAAAATACACAAATTCCATTGTCTGCCGTTTCCAAGTTTCGCGAATAACGCAAGCTAAGAACGTAGAAACTTAAGTAAGAAAAATCGCAATTAAGGTAAAACAAACTTACACCGAATTAAGTAAAACACAAGTTGTGTTGCATAAATTTGGAATATGAAAGATTAAATTTTGACAACTTAAAGTTTACTTAATTAACTTAATTTCGCTACACAACAATGGAAAAGTTCAACTAAATGTTTTCCAGTGAGAGTGTTTCCGAAGTTTGGGATCATTTCGTTACGTTATACTTCCATTAAAACTATTAACTACTTGTCTTCGCAAGTGTTGTCTCTGTTTAAAATATAATGACTTTAATTTATCCTCATGTCTCGTGGGCCACCAATTTTGCTCAGAATGTTGCCATTTAGCAAAATACAAGAATTTCTTTTCTCTGTTGAATTAAATCAATCTATAATTTGTCAACAAATCAAGTGGCAAAAAATCAATAAAAGCATTCCTCCAATTTCCTTTTAATTTTTTAATAACGTAACAAATTGTTATAATTAAAAGATTTTAACCTATATTACTGTATTGAATTGAAGATATTTATGAAGACATATATTATATATACTTTGTAGAGAATTGTTTGTTTTATGATTTTACTACTGCAATATATTTTATTTATTTTTGAGGGAAAAGTGAATCCATTTGTAATCTTTCCCATAGTTATGGTGTCATATAAATAGCTAAACTGGTTAAAGCTGAATCAGTTAAATGCCGGGTTCAGGTTGTATCTCCAAAGTACAAGTTCTTCAATATTAATATCTCTAGTTTTCAGTAGCTAGGATGTCTTGCATTCTCTTAAATGCTAGTACCATAGACTAGGGATATTAATGCTGATAAATTTCCATCGCTATGTTTCCAGAAAAACGTTTATAACCATCTTCATACCATTCTTGAGACTACTTAATTCTGTCCATTTACGGAGCTCGAAGTCCAAAACCGAGATTTTATCAGACCAATAGTTACCAGTTTTACTTTTTCTTACTTTCAGTTCTAGGCTGCAAGTTTACTAATATTATTATTATTATTACATATTTCATTTTAAAAAAAGAGAATTTTGTGAATCTCCTGAAGTGATATTTTGACCTTATTTTAAAAGTAATTTTGAGTATGATTTCAAGTTTGTTTAAATGTTCTATTTCAACAGATATCAGAAAAAGAAAAAAAAATGTGTTTCCTTTGTGAACTTTGTAATAGAGGGAAAATAGTCTAGTCTAGTCTGAAAATCTATCGCCGGGATACCACATAAGATGCGGTGTATCCGGCTCACTGAAATTTGCAACAGAGTGCTCCTAATGTATTTTTCCTGACAAGTAAGCAAGATAACTGAAGCAAGAGAGAAGAAAGATGAGAGTAGAGAAACGAACGGGGGTGCCAGACGCCACAATACAAGGAACCAAGACCAGCGATGGAGAAGATATCCTGACAAGTCAAAATTCATGAGCAAGTGCTATCAGTACATAGCAAAATACAATAAATCAAAATATAAGGAATACATAAACAATAGTGATGAATAACAAATAAGAGTACATGAAACACAGCAAATTCAATAAATGTTGGAACATACTTATTTACATATATACACTGCAGCAATAACTGCAAAGTTCAATTATTATGTCGGGAAGTTTAGGTCCCTAGTCAAATGTGCCGCGAGATGTCTTAAGTTGTAAGTCTTCTTCAAGGGCTACATAGTCAAAAACTGAGAATTTATTTAGGTGTTCACATCTTAGTGCATTTTTAAAGAAATTTCTATTTAGTCTGTGTAAATATTCATTCAGGTATTCAATCCTGAGATCCTTATGCAGAGTTTCATTCTTGACGTAGAAATAAGCGTTCGTAATAAGTCGCAAAGCCTTGTTTTGCAGTATTTGTAATTTTTCTACATCCTTCCTATTATAGGTAGTCCAAGCTGGAGAGGCATAAGTCAGGATTGGTCTAATGATTGCGATATAAATGTGCCTTTTCTTGGCAAGTTCTAAATTTGATTTAGAGCCGATTAGTGGTACCAGACTGGTTAAGGCAGCAATTGCTTTCCCTTTCCCACTGTTAACATGTTGTTTCCATGTGAGTTTCTCATTTATGATAACTCCTAAGTAGGGTGCATGCTTCACGACTGGTACCACTGTACCAAAAAGAATCAATCTCTGCGTGATTGGCTTTCTTGTGTTCGTCTAACGATGAGAAGAGGGAAAATATTGTTACGGATTTCATATTTATTTGGCTATTTATTTAGAATTAAAATAGTTTTATTTTCCCGTGCAACGCAGACGATTTATCTACATCAGAAATGTAAAAATACGAGAGAGCATGCATTTAATAAATAAATATCTCGTAATTGCTGTTGCCGTCCAGAACTATCGAGAAAAATCGAGGTTTCACCAGAACATGCTAGGGAATTATTAAAAAGCTTATAAACGCCGAATTTAAACACCTCATCTCAGTTGTAGTTGTAGCTGTTTTAATCGAACTGTTTGTTTACTTAATGCTGTTATTGATTGTAGCGATTTCGCTCTGAGACAGAATTAGTTTCTCTGTTTTTGAATTTAGTTTTGCTAAACGTTTGAGATATTGTGATATTGTAGTAATATCTCTGAAGAAATATTTCAGCATTTTGATTTATTTCTTGTGGAAAGAATAAACTTTTGTTAACTTTTTAACGACTTGTGCATTCAATCCATAACGAACCCGCACGCATGCAACATTATTAATAATGATATACAATATCATTTCAAACGTTTAGCAGAAATAAAATGGTTCAGAAATGCTTCTAAATGGATAATTTTGATTTGGATAGTACAAAGCCCATTATATAGCTGAGTAATTTTAAAATTCCCCCAAGAATCGAAAGATTTTCTTAAATTTTATATTTTAATTTTTTATACTCAGATATATTGATTTTTAGTTTTCATATTTAATCACAAAAGATTTCATTTATTATCCAAAAGTAAACTTAACCGCTTCATGAAACATTCCTACACATCTAATCATATTCGTTCTTTCAAACTACTCTTTAATTATTCATCAGCTTTTGCTAATCAGTGCCGTATAACGCAGAAAATATTTAATACAAGATTCTGTTCTCGCTATTGATCTTTTCCTAGGTTAACTGGCTAGGGAAAAATAATTATAAAGCGAAGATATTAATACAAAATGACTTCAAAGAGGCAAGAAAAGAGTAGACGACTTTCCGCTACTCCCTCGTTAATACTTAAGAAGCTGAAAGCATGTAAAAAAACTTTAAAAATGGGTAGGTGTTAAAAAACAGATCCTCTTTCCAATAGCAGCGAAATGGAAGCGAGCATAATCAATTTTCGTAAATGATTAATTTTAAGCTTTCTCTAGCTTTTAAGAAAGACTGAAAGCAACTTTTGCATTAAGAGTTTCGAAGTGACTAAAGCATTAAAAATTTATTTGATTCCTTCTGTTTGCCTCACAGCGTGTGGGTATAAAACCTTTTAATGAATTATGGACCGTATATTAATTCATTTTATTTTTTAAATGAACAAAAGATGATTTTCATTCTAAGTTTTCTTTCAGTAGAATGATTTTGAAAATTTTAGTCTCGATTTAAACTAATTTAAAAACAATCAAAACTAAATTTCGAGGAATTTATGCCCTTTAATGAAGTTTAAATTCAGAAAAAATTTAAACATATTTCTCAGACATCAACCTGATAGCAAGAGTTCAAAAATTTCAAAATTTCTCTTCTCCAAAATTTATAGAACGAAGAGTTTTTTCTCTATAGCAATCAAAATGCAAACGGAGAATACACTCACGTAGCTAATATTTTAAAAGGTATTTACTTTTAAAGCTGTGATAATGAACACATGCGTAAATGTTTTCCTTTTGGAAAAATTTCAGCATACATTGAAACGTTGAACCTCTGTTGTGCACGATGTTGAAGATAAATTGTTTACCTAACGTATTAACAAGCGAGAAGCTAATGTAAATCAACTTGTAATGGTCTGAAACTACTAGATGTTAAATGTTAGTCACAATGCCCTAAAATGTCAAGATTCAGTTGTTCATCGAGTCTTCAGCTTCAGGAAGAATAGCCCCAATTCACTTACTTTAGCAACCCCATCTGATGATCCATTTAGGATTCTTTCGAATAAACGAAGACGCCTTCACTACATTTCAGGTTGTTTTTGATAATTTGCAACAAAGGAAAAGAGTTCCTAATTCAAATATTGGAAAAGGACTTCATATGCAAGGGCTGTTTGATAAAAAGTATCTTTTATGAGTTTTACTGCCTCAGTTACACAGAAAAAACCTGAGTATACTATTCCAGAGAACATGACTCATAAAGCATACAAGAGCATGTAGGGTATTTTCCGCTTTTCTTACCGTGTGCCTTCTTTATGTAAGTGGAATCACATCTACCTAGTAGTCGGGAGATCCAAATTCCGAATACCAGCGAGGGAATTGCACATTTTTCATGTTTCCTCTTTCAACAAATCTAATGACTCTTCACTCGAAACTAAGTAACATTCATAGACGAATTCACGTGTTCTTTGCTTTAAACATGGTATCTTATGATCTGAACTTTTAACAGAACATGACGAAACTAATTCAATATATTCGAAAAGAAACACGCGAAAGTTGCAATAGGCTGACTTGGATAGCAATTTTTTTAATTCTAACGTTATATGCAGCATAACTGTGTCTATTTCTTTAACTGCAGCGTGGTATCTGATCAATGTTTTTCGACAGCATCTACCACCATTTGCTGCCAGAACAAGTTATTTGCTATTTTAATGGACACTATTCTCCAAACAGCTTAAACCAATCAGTTCAGAATAATGTAGTGCCGGTGTATTCTTGTATTCATCTCGTATATTGTCCACCTGAATCCGTTCAGAATAATGTAGTAACCGTGATTCATCAAGTATATGTGATTTAATTAAATAACTTAGAAAGCTTCATCAGCTAATTTTGGATGAATAAAAACACAGTGGTTTTTCTGGGAGGAAGGGATTCAGTTGAATCTGATTTACCTCCTCTTGATAACGTCCAATCAGAATCTTATTGCGTTTACTCTTCCTATATATATTTTTGTAATTATTGTGTTTCAGATTCTGTAGTTTTCATCAGTTTTACTGGTTTAGTGAAAATAGCTTTTAATTTTTGCATATTTATGGGAATATTGGATTTTACTGGTATTGAATTTCATTTCTTTCGCGTCTTTGTGAATTTGGTTCTAAATTTCTTTCTGCTTGCCTATAGCTGATTAATTTTTCAGCAGTATTTTTCCCGGAAATAATATTGAGATAATTTTGTTTTAAAATACGAAAAAAATATATAATACTATATACATACAATCAAGACACAATAATTGAGTTAAAATTAGATCATAAAAGGGAGTAACCTCCTAATTTCAATTACGCACATAAAAAATAAAGCAAAAACATTCAAAAAAGTTAATAAAACTGATATAAAATATATAAATTTGTTGAATACTCATTGGTCTTTTTCAAGAAACAGCCGAAGAATTTTCAACAGAGTGTTTTACAAAATGACAAATTTAGTTATTCTCTTTCATGTAGATTTAAAATGACGCTTAATTATAAATCTGATTATCAGCAATATATATTATATTTTATAAAATAATTGATTTTTTCTGTATATTTATGTAAATGAATATATATATACTCATATAAACCTGTTGATAAAAGTATATTTTTATACGCATTATATTTCACAACTGATTGCTTTCCTTTCCCGCTTCCTTACTTTTATTTTTTCTATACAATTTTTACAACTTTTGTTTTGTATTTTGCATTTTTATTGGCAATTTTAATCATTATTTCTTTCTGTACGTTATTAAGCCACGTTTTCGTTATAACTATTAACATTATTACACCTTATTTTTAAAAATAAGCCATAAAGTAAAGGTATTGAAACCTTGCAAATTATTATATTTGTTGTAAGCCTGGTGAAGGTCTTCTAGTGGATGAAATCACATAGTCTGTTATAACTGCTCTGCAAGTTTTCATAACTCGGAGAAACTTAAATACGAAACTGTAAGACCGGTGTTGGTCTGTTATTGGATAAATCGCAACGTCTGCTTAGAGTGCTCTGAATGGCCTTATAGCTCAGAGGAAATTAGATGCAAAATCGCTCTGTGTAGATGAAATGCTATCAGGCAAATTGTCAACGAAGAAGACTTCTTTTGTGTCGCTGAACAATTTTCTTCTCTTGTAGACGGGTCTTTATGATACTGCTTCAGATTTTAACTATCAAGGAATGTATAGTCCCTGTAGTTCAAAATACATTAATCAAAATAAGGGAGTTCTTAAATTTCCGTAGTAAAAATATAGCGGCCGAGCAATAAAAGCAACTAAACACTATTAGTTCGGTCTGGGGTTCGAGTCCCGGCGGCTGACTGCATGGACGTTTTCGTGGTTTTTACTATGTGTAACGAGGGTACGAACCAGTTTCCCTAAAAATGTCCTCTACGGGACATCCTTCCCTTTCCGTGTAGTACCAAATGGCGGGCCACGTAACAAATAATAAAAAGAAAATATTAGGGAGAGTTTTTGACGTGCAACAACGCCAGATGGTAAACAGATATATAGCCCCAAGGTGTTGACGTCATATTTATACTTTTCCATCAGCTCGGTGCAACTACATGTAGAACGGTACGACTTCGCAGATACTCTGCTTGATGTTCTCAGCAGCAAATAATTTGTAATATTACGTAATGCAATCTGTAACATGACAAGGACATCGGTTTCAGCTTGTGGAATGCAAGGTTTTAGAATGGTCAAACTACCACAGCTTTTATTGGAATATTTCTTTCTACTGTACATTCTCCCAGCTTTAGTGGCATTTGATTTAAGTTAAGAATGCAAAATTTATGCATAAATAAGGCAAACAATAAATTAGTAAAAACAATATTATATAAATTAATGACTTAATAATACCATATGCAATAATAATATCTACATCAGTCTGCATTTGCTTCTAATATCAAAACTTATTCAAGTCGCCCACTAACGGCCAAGTAGTTCGACTTGGGACTCGTATCCTACTGAACAGGTTAGCTGCATGGATGTTTTCGTAATTTTTCTCATATGTAACGTAAATACGAGCCATTTGTCTTCAGAAAAGATTTTTGCACGAAGGAATCTTGTTCCTCAACTAAGTCTCCCTTGCGCAGTTTCCTGTATTCAAGTATCATAATATTCATTAAAGTCTACTCCTCAGAAACGGTATGCACCGCACAATTCTTATTCTTGGTTTTCAAGAACTAAAACCTTTTTTTATAAGACGGAAAAATATAACGAGTAAACATATTCCAAATTCTTTTGGACTTCTCGGAAGAATCATGTGGACAAATTTAAAGATAACATAGCTTTATAATTAAGAAAGATTAAAATCTAACTGTCAGCAACCGTACTGCAATAAGCATTTTTTGATTAGAAAGCACTGGTAAAGAAAAGAAGTTTCTTATTTGAAATTTATGGTAAACAAAAGAGAAGTTTCTTATTTGATTCTTTAGTTTGGTTATTTTAATCTGTTGTTACCATCGTATTATTAAATTATTTCTACAAAGCGCAGGCTTGGAGGATCTTGTTCTGTTTAATTTAACACACGTTCTGTGTCTGCGAGATTTATATTACTCTCTTTAGTTTTGTTTTAATTCAGCTTATAGCCTATTTAGTTGTGATATTATATTTTTACTCTTTGTTGTTACTGCTCAGAAGCTGTTACTGGTAGGCAGCGTAGACGAAACATAATGACTGATTTACGTCAACAGAAAGAATCCCATTAATATATCTGAAATTAGTTGGCTAATCAAACTCTAAAACATGTTTATTTTAAGCATTGTCTTCAACAGAACTTCAAGATTAGGATTAAAACTGCAGCTTATGCGGCTGGTCAGAAATGCCTAATTACTTGAGCAATGATACCAGTTACTTTTCTGCAAACTAATTAAGTATCTACTTCAATAGCCGATATATTTCTTTTTCTATTTATTGGTTTGGCTTGGTTAATTTAAGTACAGCAAAGTACTAGAGGGCTACCTCCCTGAGCGGAAGGATGATTTCGGAGGACATTCTAAGGGTGTGCATATTACACATGGGGTTGGTTTATGGTTTAGCTTCTATGATTACGGCAAAGCCTCGAGGGCTATCTGCCTAAGGGGAAGGATGTCTTCGCAGAGGACCTTCTAAGGAAAACTGACTCGTATGCACTTGTTGGAGTTTTTAATACTTAAGTGTTTATGTTTATGTTTTAAGTTCAATATCAAATGAAAGTCAATATTTGGATAATCAATTCTAAATCACATGAATATGTAAAGTTTGTGACATACATGATAAACACAATATACAGTCAAACTAGCTTCAAGGAAAACAGTAAATAGTGGCCAAAAATTTTAGCTCCAACAGAATACTTAAATTAATGCGTTGTGAAAAATACTATTGGGTCCAGTGTACTAAATTAGAAGTGAAAACATTACAAGAAAAGTTAAAATTAAATATAGAATTTATTAAGAGATACTGACTTAATACAGAATTTTACAATGGTGGCGGTGGTGAGTAATATCATAAAAAGAATTTCCATACCGTTCCAAACAGTGAGGAGTACATTGAAGATACAAGCTAGCGTTCATTGTAGACAAGTAAACTTCTGCCTCGTCGCTACAATTTTTTCTAAAAGGAAAAGAATGAAAATTAGAAATCTGAATAGGAAAAGGTAGCTTCGAAGCCTTCCGCCCCTTCTATGTGGGAGTCGTCCTCATTTCGTCGCCCAATCTAGGTGGTTTCTCTCCTCCATTTCCTTCATACATCGTTGGTTCTATGATAACGCAGACAGTAACTCTCGTGGCTCCATATAGTGCTTTTTTCGTCGTCGCCCACTTTCTCTCTTTCACAGCTCCAATCTCCGTCTGCGTCTCGCTGGCTTCGTCGCTAGCTCCCAGGCTTTTTACTCCATTCGCCAAAAATGCTCGTTTGGCGATTTTAGATGGTAGGAAAACCGCCAACAGCCCGGCAACCCCAGGGGAAAAACACACAGGAGGGTGAAACCAATGTAGTATGAACTCCAGAAATTGGCAAATAATCGCTGATACACCAAGGTCAATCACCTCTAGCCTCGTCGAGGGGTCCCAATCCTGTATTGGAACAGCCTGCAAGTCCTGCAAACACCCCGTGCTCTCGACCTTGGTGTAGGGTTAGTAGTGTTGGACTTAGCCTCTTCAGCAGGGTGCAAAACGTTTCAATGATGACAGATGCTTCACAGACTACCGTCTAGCGGGTGAAAAAATCGAAAACAAGCTCGTAAATTATTTGGAAAGGCAACGGAAAAGTTTTTGGAGGAATAGGTATTAGTTATTGATTTTACACACAAATTAACTTCAATGCTGATAAGTACTTCAATAAAAATATAATAATTACATAGATAATTTTCTTGGGTTTATTACAACACCAAACACGACCACCATAGTAAGGAAATAAAAATTACTTCAGTTAAAATACAATAATCAAGTATGAAAAATTTTTTATTATGTTCTCCACAACACCAAAACGACCACCATAGTCAGAAAATATGGATCCCAAATTTAGCAGAAAAAGGGAGCACATTAAAAATCAATTACAACTTTAAACACCAACTTGTGTAAACAAACTTTAAAAGATTCACCCTAAGGGTCAACTTATCAAGAAATTAGCATTAACAACCAAGGTTAAGAAAAAAAAATATTAACTAAGCCGAAATTTAAATAGTTAACCAATCAAAAGAAAAGAAGAAAAAATTAATTACTCAAGCAACTTAAAAATCAGCGTTAACCAAAACTGTCAAGAGAACAAATTAAATGACTACAATTACTTTTCAACAAGCCAAAGAAACTTAAGTTCAACTACAAAAATAAAAACAAATTAATCTTTAAGTCTGAAGCAAAATAAGTTAAATCATTACATTTAAAACAATTTAAATCACAACTGAAATAAGTAATACATAACACACTTTACACATGGGGAAGACTAGGAAAACGACAATGCAGCCAGCCCGTTCACTTGATTCAAACCTCGGACCGAACTACCAATGTTCAGTGAATTTATCGCATGGTCTCTGCTTGGCCTTTATCTATTTACTATAATTTCAACAAAGATCATAGAAATTTAAACTGAAACTTCCATATTTCCATAAAATTTAATTCAGACATATTTTTCTCAAACAAATTAAACTATGAAATTATTTTTTCATTTCATGCAACTTGTTATAAAATAAGACAACATTTAATTTTTATTTTTTTTCGTGATAAACCTAAACAGAGAATCTTGTTTAAATTTTGTTGCATTAAAATGGAAGCAAAATTATTTTCTTATTTGCATAGAAACAAGAAATTATTTCTTAAAAATTAAATTAAGTTATTAAATATATTGTTATAAAATAGTCAGATAGATAAAGTATTCTGATTACGAAATTATTTAAGTTTCTGTTTTTAAAAATTTAACTTTTTATTGGAATACTTTAATAAAAATAAAACATTTATGTAAATAAAGAAAAATTTAATTCTGATTTTGTAATAAATTTTCTTTTCAACAGAACACTTAAATAAAGCTAATAAATAAAAGAGATGTCTTTGAAAGCTAAGAAATAAAAAAGATGTCTTTAGCTTGTTCTAGGAAGAATAGGCTAACACAAAAATTCATATTACGAATTGTTTGGGAATCTATAGTTGTTTTAAATATTTGAATCCGGATCCAGTGAAAGTTAAAGCGCTAAATATATATGAATGCTTCCGTTGAGACACCCTTTGCTTCAGTAGTATTTAGGTCAATCACAAATGTTTAATAATTGAATGTATTCAAATCAGTTGAAAGAAATACGGGGTGTTTATAAAGTCCTAGACCTATTTTGATGTTTAATAACTCATAAAATAATAAAGATAGATTAAAATTAATAACATAAATGGTTAGATACACTCAAAAAGTTTCATGACCCTGGTCAATGAACTTCCACGTGTGCCCTCTTCGTCGCACGGAGAATATCAAGTCGCTATTCAATTTCACGCCAGGTACCGGCAAGCATGTCGGCATCCACAGAGGCTATTGCGGTTGTAATTCTGGCTTTTAGGTCATTCATGTTCGACACTCTTCTCCTGTGAACGTTGTCCTTTACAAATCCCCAAAGGAAGAAATCCAGTGGCGTTATATCAGGTGATCTGGATGGCCAAGGAATTGAACCTCCTCGCCCAATCCATCTTCCTGTAAAATGCTCATTCAAAGAACTACGAACGATGGTACCCCAATGAGGTGGTACACCATCTTGTTGCAAAAAGACATGTGGCTGAAGCTCTTCTAGATGTGGAAATACGAAGTTTTTCAACATGTCTAAGTATACGACTGATGAGACCGTCTTTTCTGTAAAAAGGAAAGGCCCAATGACTCGGTCGCGCATGTTCACACCACACATTAATCTTTGGTGAATCCCTTTGTGGCTCACGGTATTCATGGGGTTTTCAGATCCCCATATGCGCACATTATGGCGATTAACAATGCCAGAAAGATGAAAGGATGCTTCGTCGGAGAACATTACAGAAAAGTACAGATATTTAGACTGGAAAATGAAATTATCTAAAATTAACCACACGCGCAGACGATATTTACAAAAGTAAAGATATTCAAACCTGAAAAGAAAAATATATAAGTTACTCCATCAATAAATGCCATAAGTTTGTTTATATCTTTATTACTTTATGAGTTATTAAACATCAAAATGGGTCCAGGACTTTATAAACACCCTGTATAGCTACAATCATTTTGTTGAATGCAAAAAATATTCTTAACTTTAACGTACTGGAGTTCATTTTCTCTTTCGCAGAGGTCTTAATATCTTTCAAAAATACTTTGTTAATATACTTCTCCTAGTAAAGTAAACGTAAATTCAATATTCAAGCTCCGCTTTTATTAGAAGTGTCCTCTATTAATCATTGCCGTGTTAATTAACAAAACATACGCAATAGTGAAAGCTTTTATTTCTTTTATCTTGTTGAAAATGAAGCATAATAAAAAAGTTTTGAGCTCTGATATAGCGCTTCTGATTCAAAAGCTTCCATCAGCAAAAGAAATAAAAGCTAAAACTACACCCTCACTGCAGCAAAGTTTTTTTTTTCTTTTTTCATTTGGTCGTAACTTATCAACTTAATTGGTAAAGGAAACTATATGAAGAAAGATTAAAAAAAAAAGTGAAACTGTGAAAACTCTTCATACTCGCTGGTGTGTCGAATTTAGGAGATCCATGAAACGATGACACAGCTCCAATCAAGCGAAATAATTGTGCAATTTTGGGGAAAATTAGAGGTTACCAAAGAGAAACTGAACATCTATTGTTCTTTACAGTAATTACGGAGTATATAAATTATTAGACTGAGAATAGTTTTTGATAACAGTGGTAGTAATTTCACATATTTGCGTCACACATAATTAAAGTTAGACAAACAGACAGACAGATATTCCTAACTATAGATATAAAACTAACATTCCATGGTTTGATTCTTTTCAGCTCTGCATTTCAAAATGTTCGAAATGTCTCGCTATTTTTCATTTTTTCAATTTATGCTTACAGAGAATATTCTCTAAAATCTGGGATATTAACGTTGCTGCAGGACCATTTCTTACTTTCACTTTTGATATCAATTATTCTTCCTCTTTTACTCAGCGAATGGGAATTTCAGTGCTTCACAGAGGTACATTAACTGAATAAATATTAAAGAAAATTCAGAGAATATCTAAATAGGGAGGTATAAATCTGGTAGCTAGTCATTACAATTGGTAATTGTTTGAAATTACTTGTAAATTACTTTACCTATTTCAGTGGACTGAATTAATAGGTAAGTAGCAGAAATGATATTGAATTTGTAAGTGAAATTATTTTAAATTTCAGTTCGTATGCTAAAAGAGTAAGGTACAAAAGACCACAGCATTCCTATTTTTACTTCCTTGTACGAAGTAAAGGAACTAGTGTAATCACGAAATATCCCGGGTACCATATTTCAACGAAAATATTCATTTTGACCGCTATCGAATGCAATTTAACGATGTTTATGTATGACATCTGTGCGCAAGGTCAAAATGTATGTCCCTTTTCCCAAAAACGGGTTGAAAATGATTTAAAGTGGGTTCAGGAAAGATATTTTCGTGATGTTATTACGTACATACGGACGGACGGATGTATGTCTGTATCTCGCATATCTCGAAAACGAACAGCCTCAGAACGTTGAAATTGTGTATATAGGGCTGCTATAACATCTAGTTGGCCACCTCCCTTTTCGGTTGCAATCGGCAGCACCAAAATTATATAAATATATCTACACATATATACCCACTCTGGTACTCGACTTCGTGAACGCAGTTTTTTATCCTTATATGTTAGTAAATTGTGCATTTTTGGCTTTAGAACTTGTAAGATCCACTTGTGTGAAATCTGGAGAGTAGTGACTGCACAGAAGAAGGGTTAAAACTACCCTTTATTACACTATTCAAATAATTTACAATGTGTCAACTCGACGCTAACAAACTGCGCCTCTGCTTGAGCGATAACTGAACAGTAAGAACGAAACTCAAAATTATAAGATATTAACAAGTAGTAGAATTACGCTACAGGACTCAGACTATCCTGTTTCCTAACAGAGCGTTGATACGTTCAGTGGCAGCAAAATAATAGCCGTTACGCCACGTTTAACCAGCAATAACTGCTAAACCGAAGCTCGCGCTACAACACGCACAGAGTTTTCCCAGACTCTCTAACTTTCCATTCTAGAACTTGATATTTAAACGTTTTCTCCCACTGGTAGAATTCGCATTCCTTCTCGCACGCTATCAAAATTAAATACCCTGGCACTGGCAATTAGGGCAATGAAAGCTTATAGGAAAGGCCTTCAAATTAAATTTAACTAGTTATTTAAAATAAATATAAATCCCTACAGTTGCCCATGCCAGAATTTAGCAGACTTGGATAAAGATCCTTAAAGACCTGTTACAAACTGATAAATTCTGCAACTAACAGGCCCTGAGCCCCGTTTACATTCAAATACTGAAATTTAAATTATAACAAAAGGACATTTTTTCATCTTAATTCTGCTGGACATCCTTCCTCATCTTTTAGCTGGAATTCAGTTAATAAATTTTGCATTTTTTGCTTTAAAAATGATTTAATTATGTTGTTCTTATCTTTCGGCTAAGGTTTTCATGCATTTAGTTAATCTGCATGCAATAGAATTATCAACAATTTAATAGTTGTTTAAGTGCGACTAAGCCTAAATTTTTTACCATAGCAGCCATATTTGTTTACATTTGAATCTTGGAAGAATAGTGAATTAATTCTTTCTGCATTGCCAAGTGGACCCAAAAAGAAACTTTTAGTTTCGTGCACCGAAAAATCTGCTTTCTTGCCAGCTGGTCGAACTGCTTGTTTTTGCGTAGAAACTATTTTAAATTTTTTAAATTTTTTGCAATTTTAATTGCAAAAAATTGATTTTTAATTATTTTAACTGTATTTTTTTTACGTTTTTCCATATTTTTCAATTTTTAATGAATTTGAGTTTTATGCATTTTTGCCTTGCGAGAAGTAAGGACTGAATTAATTAAATGCGAAATATATCTCTAATGAAATTCGAGGAAATAAGTTTAAATGAAATGCAGCAAAAGATGTGTATAATTTAACATTCCGTACAAGGAAGTCATGTGGTGTACACATTAGATGTTTTTAAAACAGCTTCTTTACAGACCTGGACATGGTGTCTTTGTTAACGTGTTTATATTTCTGTTATTTCATCCTTTTTATTGAAAACATTGAATATATTACATTATGAAATTATTAATAATTTATTTTAAGTTTTGTCTCTTTCCTATCTTGTTCTAATTTCAGCTTACAATTTCCTGCCAGAATGTAAATTCAGAAACTCAGTTAATGCAAATGAGTAAGAGTACTATTTAAGTCGATGCTTCACCTACTTCTAGAGAGAGAGTCTGATTTCCTGACTAGCGCGCGTTTGCCTTTTGGCTACATTCTGTCTTAGCTACTTTCCTCGGCCATACTTTAGGCCCTTACTTGGCTTCGCCGATTAAATTAATATTTAGGGGCCAACTACTTAGAATTCTGATAGCTTCGGTTATACCTCTCAGATCATCAAAGGACAATCCAGCTGATTTAATTTCTCGAGGTCTAAATCCAGAAGAAATAGCATCAAACGACATGTGGTGGCACGGGCCATCATTTCTACTTAAGAAAGTGTGTGCGCCTATAACTAAGACATTTGTGAGCCCTGCAGATAACGAGTATCAAACTGAACTGAAACCTCCTGTGACTAGGACTTTAGCTTTGTCAACAAAT
>KK112276.1:312624-338881 GCA_000611955.2 Stegodyphus mimosarum | reverse complement strand
CATGTATGCATGTGTCAAATTTGTTTAGAGCCTCATAGTACACTGTTTAAAAAGTTCAAACGATAAAAATTATTGCAAACAGAAAGCGAACTTTCCAGTATTACAAATAATAATAACACTACTGTACCTGCCACGTAAAGGTTTTATTACCCATTGAAATTGTTTAAGTCAAAGATATTGATGACGGTTTACAAAAAGCTGTTAACAGATCCAGCCAGACAAGACACATTTATTCGGAAGAAGTATTTATTGCCTTTGAAACATGCTAGTGTAAACATACCTTGAGCTCACAGAAAATAGGAGGGTTGCAAGTTCAATTCAGCTATAACTAACATTTCAATTTTACAAGAAGGCAAATATTTCAATTGATGCATTAATTATACCCAAAATCATTTGTGACCATCCTCAGTTTCAAGTCAGTGGGTCTGTTTTTGATAGCTTTCACCGAGTTACCATTAGTAGATATTAACTGCTTCTAGCATGACCCAATAGACATTGTTTTGGCTGCAGATGAAAATGGAGAAATAATGCTGTATGGAAATTTAACTGCTACGAGATATTCGTTAACAGATCTAGGGTCAATATTCGGTCGGCTGATTCTCGGAAAAACAAAATTTCCATCACAAACAGTTATTTGAAATCATGCTAGTTGCACTACAATTGAATTCAACTTGACAAATTTTGGTAATTAGAAGAATTTTTAGAAACGGAACCTTATACTCAGGAACAAATCGCATGTGAAAATCACTTTCAACATAATTTCGCTCGTGACTCAATAAATAAATTTGCAATCAAACTTTCATTTTGTGAATCCAATGTTGAACTTCGGTCGTCTAGAGACATTGTCATCCATCGTTTACAACAAACTGAATGCCGGTTTGTAGGGTTTCCCTTACTTTGAATAACAAATTTGTTTTAAGTTTGATATTTTCCTGAAGCTCTCAGCTTCCCCTATTATTTTTTTCCCCAGGATCGAAATTTAAAGTTAGGCGAAGTTAATATTGAAACGGGTAAATCTCTGAGTTTATTCAAAGCGTGTTTTTGCTAGCCAGCGCACGTTTCATTGCTATCTGGCTGTTACGCTAGTAACCTTCTTGGCCATTTTGGAGTAACATCACGCCTGTTATGTTTTTTGAGACAACCTGTTAGGTGTAATTTAACGTGTTATTCCAGCACAATTTTATTTTAGATTCGACTCGAATTATATTCTACAATTAAGTCCCCCCCAAGTTGACTGTGTTTTTGTAATGTACGAAGATCGTGCCTTTCTGTTAAAACTTTGAATTAATAAAGGGTTAGTTTTCACTCTTCTTCTATGCTGGTAATTCATTTTGCCTGTGAAAGAATTCGCCAGGTCCATTGTAGGATCTAGGATTAGTTTATGTGGAATAGCAGAGACAGAGCTTACAGTTTTATTAAAAAACAATCTCTCTCTCTTCAGTACTGCAAATATATGAAGAACTATCCAAAACTCTGTCATATGAAACTAATTCCAAATTAATCCAGAGACCCAGATTGATGTTTCAGTTAATTCTAGTTCCTAGCTCCCGAATACCTCAGTTCCAAACTGAAACTAATGGCTGGTCTACAGTTACAGCCTGATATGGCAGTATTACTTATTCGTTTCAGGATGCACAATATAGCCATAACGTTGGACATAGAATAATGCACTGCAAATTATACCACGTGCAGTATTTGGTTCTAAGAAAATAGGTTTCTAAGAGCAATGAACCCTCGAACCCAATTAATGCATGTCTGGTTTTATCAAATTCTTCTTTGAGCAAAGGCAGTGATGATGCGGCCAAAACCTAGCTATTCTATGGCATCTAGCCTCAGATATGTTTTTCTTCAAAGTCAATTCGTTTTCTCCTGACGTCCTTACCAAACGAACATTAAGTTATCGGAAAGACCATTGATCCTCTTGGATACTTGTCAACAACTACTTACGATAAAGTCTTTTCACTTAGAATAATTAGTAACTAAGTTTTCAGCAGATGCTTTCATTGCAGTTCTCCAGAAATTCATTTCCTTCAGAGGCAAATGCCATATATATGATTACTGCGGTTCCAACTTTGTTGGAGCAATATGCAAACAGTTAGAATTTAAGTCGCTTTCAAAATCAGTTACTTATAAGCATAATGTTAATACATTTTTGACCGATAATGGTATTAAATTGCATTCAAATGTTCCAGGTGTGCCACATATGGATGGTCTCTCAGAAGCAGTATAAAATCGACAAAATTTCATTTAAAACGCATTTTTGGTGAAACCAAATTAATATAAGAAGAATTTCTCATATAAATATTTATTATCGGTATGTCATTCATTAGCATTCCGAAGCCAAATTACTAAAATTCTAATATTTACATCTTACTAGATGATAACATATCCAAAACATTTTTCAGCAGTTTTAGAAACGCTGGCATAAAAAATATTTGTTTCAGTTTCAACAAAGGCCGGCTTTTGTTGTCTATAAATTTTCAGGTTAGCGATCAGTGTCTATTCAAAGATTTCTTAATCATTCATTAGGCTTGTAGCCATCAAAACATCAGATGGCATATTGAAGAGAAATGTTGCAAAAGTTTGTCTGTTACAAATTTAAACTTTAATTTATATGTATTAATGATTTGTAACATTACACATGCCTTATAGAATTGTAATAATTCAACATCTAAAACATTCATTTCATTGTTCATGCATGTCGTACATATCTATTTCAAGGTGGGCGGCATGTTAAACCTATGTTAAAAATTTATTTTTTGCTGTCGACAAGAGGGCGTCTGCGAACGGCCTAATGATTATTGTTATATGTACCATCTTGTGTAGTCTACTAATAAGTGTAGTTAAAGGAGTACGTACTGTTGCTCCTTATCCATTCTACATAAAAATTGGATTTTTTTAAGTAAACGAAAATTTTCATGCTTGGAGTTTTAGAAAATATTAGAAGAATGCAAAGTAAAATTTAGCAGTACATAATTAATTGCTCAAAAATATAATAAAAGCATGCCATTTAAAAGCATATAGCAGTGCATGAAAACACAAGTCTTCCCTATCATAAATGTTACGAATGTAATTTAAGAATAACAAAAATAAACTAAATGTGCATAAGAAAGGACAGACAATAGTATTCAATTTAAATTCTGGTCATTTATCAAGATTATCATAATTCTAGTCATCTGTCATAATTAACACACCCTAAAGCGTTAGTAAAATACTAGCATGAAACTGAAGGTGCCAAAAGAATTGGAAGAGATTATAAACTTTCTCCCCCCGTTGCAGAATTTAGTTTTAATGCTCACAATGATTAGTTGAGGTAAAAATAGAGTTAGAACCTTAATTTCATAGCATTGTTTATTGCCTAAATGCGTCTCTGTTTTTTGCCAGTCTTTTTCTTTCGACGGCACATACCAAGTGTCTGATTCTTATCTTATTAGAATATATAAATAGCTCCGTGCTCTTTTGCGTCATATTTCTATGAACTTTAAAGCTCAAAATATTTTGTCGCTTTAGAAGCCGCTGCAACAATTAAATGCAGTGAGTGATTTAAAAAAAGTATCTTTTAAATGAAACACAGTATTCTCACATGCACGGGCAGGTTTGAACATTTGAAAGATACAATGAAAACGATAATCGTTTAAAATGTTATTGGCATACTCGTATTAAGGGAATTAGAACTTCAAATGCAACGTAAAGGTATAGCATAAATGCTTCCCTTGAATGATAGTAGTCTAGTACAATGACTCTCCTGCTTACGAAGAACCCAGAGTGAACTTTAGAGTGAGTCATAATGTCTAAAGCAACAGAGTCAGGTATCAGAAAAATGAAAGCAAGAAGCAGGTGGCAAAAAGGAAAAGGAAGGTGATCAGAAAGCATGAGCAAAAGAAATAAGGAAAAGAGTAATTACAGCTTTAACAAACTATAACATTCCCTCATGTATATTGTCATCGTGTTAAGTTCCTTGTTGCTATTAAAGTAGAAGATCTGTAGTTAACAGTCTAGTGAGTGCATTGTTCTTTTCGTGCTCCCTGGTCCGAAATGGCGAATGATCTGTATGGTAGAGTTCGAATAAAATATGATGAAATAATAATTCATCTCCATCTGGATTTCGTGGAATTCACTCCAACATCTAGTCGTTCTTGCAAGATATTAATCTAATACTATGACTCTCCTGCTTACGGAAGATACCAGAGTGAACGTTAGAGTGGGTCATAATGTCTGAAGTGCCAGAGTTAGGCAGCAAGAAGCAGGTAGCAAAAAGGAAAGGAAATGTAAATAGGAAGCATGAGCAAAAATAAATAAGTCAAACAGCAATGAGTGCAGTTTTAACATGTTATCGCCTTCCCTCATGTATGCTGTCATGATATTAAGTTCCCTGCTGCCGTTAACGGAGAAGATCTGTGGTTCACATTCCAGTGAGTGCACTTTACATTTTTCGTGTTCCCTGGTCCGAAATGGCTCATTATCTGTATCGCAGAGTTCGAATAATATGTGAAGAAATAATAACTCATACCCATCTGGGTTTTGTGGGCTTCAGTGCAAAACCCGGTCGTCCTTCAAATGGAGAGAAAGTTAGAAATGATTTCATTCCTCCGGTGTATTTGGTAGTGTAAGTAACTGGTATGCCGTGCTAGCAAAAGGGAAATCAATGTTTTGAGTCCAGAGGATTGTTGGTTTTTTAAATTTCTCGGTTCAAAATGTCTCATGGCGCATCATACAAGTTCAGATTTATACCAAATACAAGAAAAGTATGAAATTTTAAATAAATTAAATAAAATTAATGATAAATATATAAATAATATATTAACCGAAATAAACAGAGGAAAAATAATTAATCAATCATTCCAAGACATCGTGAGGGAGCATTTTTTTCAGGAAAATTAAAGGATGTATTTAGCAGCTGGTATTATTATCAGTCCCGATAACTGACAAACGACATGCTGCATTGAATAACAGAATTTTTTTCTTCGTGTTGTGATTCAGTTTCTTAACAGAGTCGTGTAATCTCATGCTTGGGCGCTTTCCAGCTAAAATTACAATTCCTCTCGAAAATTTCAGAAGCATTGCAATCAGTCTGCAGTGGATTTTGAATGCAGGCCCTGGTTTACAGGATAGGATAGGATGTCATGCCTTCTGTTACAGCTCACCTAAGGTGACAATGGCAAAATAATAAGAATAATAATTGTTATTGCATTTTGTCTTTCTGTTCCCGTTTCGAGCGAATTCAGTACGTGAACAAATGACGACAAAACAAAATACTCCCTTACAGACAGCACATTAGATAAAATATGTGGTTTGTATTTCATTAATATAGAAAAATTCAGCGCCTTTATCTGTTAAGTTGCTACCTGCATCACAATCTTCACAGATTTGCTAAGGGTTTATACTAGCTTCAGGTTTAAACCCTCAATATCAATAACTGGGAAACTTGTAAGGTTTCAAACACTCTGTTCTCTGAAAAAAGCTTTTTTTGTACTGAAAGTAGGTTATTTCCTTACAAAATAATGTATTTCATGTATTGTATGTGCCAGTACTTTTGGATTTAGTAGTTTTATCTCTAATCCGCCCAAACATAAGCGATACTTTTATCATAAACTAATAATAAGATTGTACAATTAACAAACTGATTCCTCACACTAATACCATTTGTCAGCTATTTTGACTGAAGCTAATTTAACGCTGAAAGGTAAGACTGCCGTTGATACCGCCGGCGGTGGCTGTACTTGTAGTGTTGGCTGCAGTCACAATTTCTATCACGACTCGAGAAATGATGCCGGAATATTGTTAGTTTTCTAGTTAGTGTGTGGGGCTCATACCTACTTACTTAGGGTAAATATTAGGTAGTCCCTTCACTTCTACATAACATAACATAACATAGCTATTGTACTGATACTGATATTAACTGCTAAATATTACATCCTTTAGTTTTCTTGAAAAAAGCACCTCTTCCTCAAAATACTAAAGCCTAAGTCGAAAGTGTTCCGCTTGCAAGCAAACAAAACAATATGTATATGTGAAAGGAAGAGTCTGTCTCTGTGTGTGTGTTTCCTTTATTCGCGCTGCGCGTAAGCTAATAGACCCAAAGTTACGAAATTTGGTATATAGCAGTGCATCTAGAAAAGAGCCAGTTCATCTCGAAGCGATTTTTTAAAATTCGAGATTTTTTTTAATGCTTTTTTGATGAAATCGCATCAAATCGATAACTCTCTCTCCCAATATCAGCAGCAATCGCACACAGCCATTGTTGTCGATATGTCATTGTTCATAATATCAGCACTGTTGCCACTCGGAAAAATGAGGGCTATAATTCTGTGTAGTTTTTAAATTTAATGTTTCTCTTGGGTACTGGACATTTGTCTAGAGAAGGCAACGGGAAGTTCGTTAATGTATTTATTAGGACAATTAATATTTGTATTAAGGGATATTGCTTATTTCATCGTAATTTTTTATATGTAATATTATTATTTTATTGAATAATTACTTTATTGAATTTTTTTTTGATAAAGTTGTTCTGCAGAGTAAAATTCTGTGCAGTTTTTAAATTTAATGTTTAGTGTTTCCTTTAGGCATTTTTCCAGTACATTTCCATCATTCCAGTACAAGTCAGATGAAGGCTGGCTGCTGTTAATGTTAGAACTGTGGATCTCTTTCAATGCTCATAATTAGAAAGATGGAATACCAGTTGAAAGTCATAGTAAAAATTATTGCTGCCAGCTAGGAGGAAGAAGCAGTTACGGCTGCTGAAATCAAGGCCTCGACAGAGGCAAATGCTGCTATAACAAAGAACTTCATCAACAAAAGTTTTGCTCAGATGAGGAAAGAAGCTACCAAAATAAAAGAAAACACTACTTCAGTTAAAGAAGAAATTGTGAATGCTATGAATGAGAAAGTAGCAGTTAAAAAGATTTACAAAAATTAAAATAAAAAATGTTCAATCAATGTGCAAATCAAGAAATTCTTGTGGTAACAAATGACTTGAAACATAAATACAGAGATTAGAAAAGAAATTTCTGGAACTAGTTTGATTTGCAAATAACATCTCCGCTTACCTTGCGTAACTGAAGCTCTGCCTTATTCAGGCTGAAATAACACATTCATACATCCTTATATAAAAAAGTGAATTTTAGGGTTTATTTTATTCTTAATTGAATTTGTGGATATGTAAGATATAAGCAAAATCACTCCTGACTGCTCTTTGTAAAAATTTTTCTTGCCAAATAGGCAACATTAGGAATATTTTTGCCAACTTGCTGGCCATTTGTAAGTTTTGGGAAAACGTATATTTGAAGTACTAAAACAAATTTTTCATAAAACTTCAGATGGCCATGTAACACCATATAAACATGACTCCAAATAAATTATAATATTAAAATCAACAATTAAATTTAAAGCCAGGAGGATTCAGTTGCTAATCAGCTCTGATAATTCACAATTCAAAGAGAGTTAGCTGAACTGTGTTTTAGATTTTACTCTATGAGTGATTTGAGGAATTAACAGTATTTCTCATGTGTTAGGAGGAACTGCTTATTATTCATGTTTTTCTTGAACTATTTACTGCCATTTATTTTGCTTGTGTCATTATTATTTACAATAAATTGCAAATTTCTTTCTGCTCATATGGGTTGAGTACTTAGAGATAGCCATGAACTCGTACTCACAACAAAATAAAAGATTTTGTAATGTGCATTATTTTATGCGATTACTTACTTTTAATGTAACATGTCCTAAATATGCATGTTTTGCACCTTCAACAAATGTTATGGTTGACTCTGCATCCCGTTCCAAAATAACATTTTCAGCTACATTTCCTGGAGCTGTAAATAAATAATACTTAGTTAAGCAAAGTAAACTAACACTATAAATTTTAACATCAGAAATAAAAAATATCTATCTTATTTTATCAATATAAAATTTTGCCACTTTTTGCTAAGAATTTAGAGAAAACATTGCTTTATGAATATTCAATATTTTCAATCACAAACTGAGTCATGCAGCTTAATAATTTCCCGTTCTATGTGATAAGAAAATTTTAATCAAAAGTTATCTAAAAAGTAAAAGAAAGCTCACCAAGTAAAAGGAAATATTGAGGATGCAGCAAAACTTCAATATATAACTTATTTAGCTTAATTCATGCTTATAATATACAGTCAGACATTAACAGTAGAAATCTTTAAAGTTTTATTATTTTTATTACTACCGCTAATACTAACTAGGGCTGGCTGTTCAGCATTCATTTTTGAAAGATAGCTGCTAATTCATACTCAATCACTCTAGAAATAGCTTTCCTGGTCTTAAAAAACAGTTATAATTTAGCCCATTAATTCACAACCAAACTGTTAAAAAGGTTTATGTCCAGACACTGCAATTACTTTCCTCGGTTACTCAAAAAAAAAAAAAAAAATGCTTTTAGAGAACACATCACTATTTGTGTTCAAAAAGGGATAATTTTTGTTCCTTATGAACACCCAAGTTCATATTTCACAAACTTTTTGTATATTCTGTTTGAACTAATGATGTATTCATCTTTCAATACTGAACTTATCCTATCAAATACAAATGATTCCATATCAGTAATGTGAAAGCAATATACGTTTTTGCCAATTGTTTGAAGTTACTTGTTTTACTATCCTTCGTTAATTTCTTCAAATGATTTTTACTAAGATTCAGATGCTACCCGATGGTCTTGCTCATTTTTAAGGTTGCTCATTTTTAAGGTTCAGATATATGAATCTGAACTACACAAATAACTGTTACATTATTCATCCTTTAAATGCATCTTGGCCTAAAGATACATGCATAGCCACTTCTGCACTCTGATGTGTGAATTTACGTTCATACAGCAGAGGTAAATTTAACTTTTCTGTTTTGAAAATGTTTACCTCAGAAACCAAGATAAAGTTATCCTGGTTTCTGAGGTTTATCTTGGTATCTTTATCTATCTTTTTCTATGGGGAAAAAAAGAAGGGCAGGTCTTATTCTGTATGAACCAATTATAAACTTTCACTTGAATGTACAATGCTTTCTTCAAACTTATTTTGATAATAGAATCTAAAATATTGAAAAGAAAAATTTTACTGAAGACCTGAGAACTTTGAATGATCAGGGGAGAAAATTAAGGAACCGATAAAACAAATATTGCATGCAAAAAATAAGCATAAATTATTAATTCTGAGATATGACTAACTCTTCAATTTGTTAAATCTATGTTGAGCAATTTTTTAACTTCATATGACGCTTCTAACCAATGTACATAATGAAATTATTGCATACATCTGATACATAAATATATATTTCAAGAACTAATTCCAGATTTTTCTTAATACATATAATGAAAATGCATTAAATATTGCATCCAAGATGCAATTGCATCATTAACATTGTTCCTTACCTGCACCAATCATAGCTACATTGGTATCAATTATAAGAAATTCTCCTTTATATACACCAGCATGTATAAAGATCAAAGGATTTTCCAATTCTTCTGAATAATTAAATGCCGACTCTATGGTATCAAAATACTGAAAAGAAAAGAAAAATTACTCAGAATTACTTGAATACTTAATATTAAAATAATAATCATTATTGTATTTCATGAATTTCTTCTTCTATTAGCACAACAGCCCAGTGTCGACCAACACTTTCCTTAGATTCTTCTCCCATTTCACTCTAAACTTGGTCGGGTTTCTAGTTTGTAATTTTAATAATGTTAAAGTCAGTCCAACTATTGAAGCATGGGTCTTTGTCTGACTCCTTTTCCTACTGGTTTATAGTTAAAAATTTAATTTCAAAGGCAAATAAGACCAGTAAATTCACATAATTAATTATACTGTATTTGACAAAATTATTTTTTATATAACTCATTATATCTTTGTCATCACAATTCATCAATATTTACAGCACTAAAGATTTTTCATATGATTTTCTCTTTAGAAATAGATGAATTTCCTGTATTTTACTTAAGGGCCAGGTTACAGGACCATATGCAGGTATACAGAGGGTCTTGTATAAAAGTCATTTTCTGCCCTTTTCCAATTTGCTTCATTTATAATACCTAGCAAGACTGATATAAAAAAATCATGGTACTTTTCTGTTATTGGAACAAAATTCAGATATCATCAAATGCTGATGATCTAGCGAAAAATTTGAAACATAAAAACAATTTGAAATATTTAAAAGAGAGTTAAATGATGTGAAAAAATAACATAACAGTTACTCAAAAAATTAGAAATTTTTAATGGAAATTAAACAATTTACCAAAAAAATGAGAATTGGTCAGTGAATTAATGCGGAAGCATGAAATTGTGCATATCGTTTAAAATATCTGAAAACATTTGCATTTTTGGATGCAGCTGCCACTCCACAAACTCAATTAATAAGAATCTAATAGGTTACAGGCAGTGCTGCACGGATAAATAATTTCACCATTTTGAACAGTCTCATAACCTTTCAATAGTACAGGCATGAAGACCAGCATCAGAATTGATAAAATTATATTTATGGTTAACCTGTACATGTTCAAATCTGGCTTCTTTTAATTCTTCACTGTGATACCCTTTCCGTCAGTCCGGCTGTACTTAAAAAGTCATCAATAATATTTTCTTCAATAACTTTAAGCAAAGTTCTGGCAGAGTGGTAATCCTGCCGCAAAACCATAGGGGCAAAAGGATATACCCAACATTGTTTTTTCGATGTGAAAACATGCTTTTGTCTACTTTAGCAATATTACCTTTTTTAACTGACAATACACACATTAATGCTCAGCCACAAACTTCCCTCATATAACTGTTCCAATCAAAAGAAGTGCTCTGATTCATATCACGTTGATACTGAAAAAATTCAACGAAAGTCAACATAAATTCTAAACACCATCATAAATGAAGCAAACTGCTAATTAAAAAAACTTACTCTTTATCCCTCAAACTAATTTTCAGAGTGTATTCAGTGCTTCCTTTAAACTGAAGGAAAACTTCATTTATCCATTTCATGGTTTTCTGTATACTTTCTTTCAAAAAGTATACACATATTAAAAACAATAAATTATTCAGAGTGAATAATTTCTCGTTTTTGCAGAATTTGTGTTAAAGGTGCTTCATCATTAGGTAATTCCCAAATGTTTACATCCATGATAAAAATTCCAATGAAATTAACTTTGCAGAACATGATTTTGGTAAAGCAAAATGGGGTTCATATGATTCTCCTGGCAAATTTAGCTACATATCTGGCAACAAGTCCAGTCCCAATAAAAAAATGCAGCAAAATAAGATTTTTCAAAAAGGAAATTTAACTTTGAGGAGGATGGTGAAAGTTGCACTAATGTTCAGATAATGCCTTGATAAATATTTATAACAGTACAAGTGACACCATTGATATTTTAGTTCCTGTTCGAAAACATTCTAACCAAGCGGTTATAGTAGATGATACTGACAATGAAGGCTACATTAAGCAACAACTATCAGAGCAATAGATTTGGGGGAAAAAATCATGAAGAAAAATTCTGGAATTTCACAAAGGCTCCCGAAGAGAGATAAATTTATATCAGTCAGGTAGAAACAAAAGAGAATTCAATGTTTTTAATACAACATTCGACAACATGTTTTGGGATTTATTATGTAATGGAGATGAGTTGGTATGCAGAACAAATAATAATTAATTAAAAAAAGACAAAAAAACTTAAACTTCCTATAAATTGTAATGAAATACAAGTACATTTTGCATCATAAATAAAAATGGATCAAATTAAAAAAACAGAAATTCAGATGAACTGATCTAAGACGGTCACTACAAAAACAGCAATGCGCAGAAAAGCGATGATATCAAAAAGACTCCTACAAATAAACAGACATTTGGATTTTACATATAATGACTCTGTTAGTAACAGCTGATAAATTACGTAAAATAAAGCCTGTAAAAATAACTTTTTTCATTCAAAATTTTCAAGAGATACATAAAATGAAAAAGAATATTACTATTGGCAAATCACTCATAAAATTTAAGGGGTGCATACTTTAAAAAAAATTTTAATCTGTCAATAATGCTAGATTCAGTCATTATAAGTCAGAATCAGGTTACCACTAAGAATTCAAAATATATGCAGATAATGCTAAAATAAATCCTAATGATGGTGCATCTGAAAGCATTATCATAAACCATCAAGAGCTTGTAAAAGTTGTACAAAACACTAAAGGAACAATTTGAGAATTTTAAAAAAAAAAATATTTCAAGCATCAAATTACTCAAAAGATAATACACAAGTAAATATTCATTTTCAGCAGATTTTTAAAATGTTAATATAAAATAAGCATTTATTCAGCACATGCGACACCAGCACTTAATTTGAAGACTAAAGGGTTAAGCAATTTCTATTGTAAAAGTTTTCTTAAGCCATACAGACAGCAAATGTTTTGGAATATTTCTTATCAATATTACCTTCAGAATCAACTTTTGAGTCAAGACAAACAACTATTCACAAATTCAAATTTATGATTTCCTGTTTCAATGTACAGCTGGGATTTACTTGTTCTTTTGTAATTGATAAATATTTGTTTTTGTTTTCTTGATACTCAAATGCATTTTTACTACTGCTTTCCATAAAGCAGATAATGATACGGAACTACAAAAGTTGATGGACGTTTTACAACAATTAACAATTAATAATAACAATTTACATTACACATAACTATATATTCTTTGGAAATGGGAGTCAAAACTAAAACTGTAACAAATTCAAATAATAAACCATAAAATTTAGCATAATAAAACATAGAGGAAAATTTTTTAATCGCTTTCAAAACTAGTATCTCTTACATTTTGAATCAATTCAGAGCACTTGCAATTTCTTGAAAATAGTTAAAAATTTAAATGTATGTGTAAATCATTCTTTAAAACTGTCTTCAACATGACTTGTAAATTAAATGAATAAAGAGGTTGGCTGAGCCTTGAGCTCACCACTGGATATGCTAACAAACTATAACTTTTTTATCATGCAAAGTTATATATTTTTGTAAAATTGTACACAAAAGCATTTTTTCTAATAATTCAGGTAATTCAATTCCAGTAATTTACTGAAATGCAGATATAAACAAACCACTGGCCTATAAATGGCAAAAGTTGAGAACTACTTTTTACTATACTTTTGGTTCCAAAACAAATTTTCGCATGTGGTCAACTTTAAAATGCATGTAAGAAAGCCAATTTTCATACAGAAGAATAAAAAAAATTTCAATTTTTTACTTATATAAAGATACTAACTGCTAAAGTCCAAAAGAAAATACTCCTTATTTGGTTGCTACACCCAATTTTCACAAGAAAATTCAACTTTACTGTTTTTGGGGTACTTACCTATTAACACAACTACGCTTGTGATTTTTTACAGATGATAAATAATACATAAAAAAAATTTTTTAAATGCTACACGCTTCTTCAAATACTAAAAATTTTTTATTCTTGTAATTATTTTTTGCTATTCTTCTCTCAAAGTACACAGCGATCTGTTTTTGCTTAAAAAAAGTCAGAAAATTTTTGAGACTCGGCTTCGTACAGCCCCCAATAACAATGGCTATCAAGGAAAAGCATTTTCTCATTGTTCCTTTTAGAAGAATTTTCCGCACTTTTGCAGAAATTTTACTTCCACTGCTGACAAATTTCATAAGCTCATATTTTAATACTAAGGCAAAAAATATCACAATTTGTTTATAAAAACCATTGGAACTTTGAACATAAGAGAAAAGAACGCAAACAAAAATAGCAGTGCTGCTCAACTGAAGCACTGTTATAAGCATAGGTGCTGGAAGAGTCATTACGGACTTGGTTGCCGGCACATTCTGAAAATTCAGCAACTTCTACTAAGGTGGCTGCGTTAATATGTAAGTACCCCTTTTTGGCTACATGGGAAATAGTTGTATTTTTGTATTACTGCTATTTCTGTAGTAATACTTTTGTTTATATTTTGAGTGCAAAACAATAGCCAAGATACAGGTTAGCAGCAAACACAATACAATTAAAATTAATAAGAAAATAATCAACTCTGGTATTGAAGCTAAAAAAAATCAGATGAAACATTATAAAATAACAATTGATATTTACACGAGTATTTAAAGAATTTTATAATCTATACCAAAATTAAATTTCCTTTATTAAAAATGTTTCCCATCTTTGAGATTAAACTAAATTTTCTTATGACCAAAATTATTTAATATTAAATGAAAAAATTTCTATTATGGAATACTAATGCAAAAGTCACAGTACATTCAATAAATCTATACTTCATTTTAAAAGTTCATAGATGTTACTGCATCATTCATTAGAAAATACGCATATCATATATATTAGGCATATAATTCTAAAATATAGCATAACAATAAAAAAGCCGTACTTGAAAAAAATTAACTGCACAGTAAAAACAAGCAAACTGAGAATTTAATGTTGACTAAAGATTCACTGAAAGTGACAGAATTCCTATGAAACGTTAGTCAGCATCTATCAAAGTATTTTACACTGTTTTTCCTTATACATTTACTATTATAGCATAACAAAATTTTATCCTCATAATTTCAACACTAGTAGTATTTATTAAACAACTAATAAGTTTAAACTATTAATGAATGAATACAACCAAATAAAGGTTACATGCTGTCTTACAGTTATATTTCTCCCTCGATAATGTTCTGGATTGCTGTCGTACTGTTCTTGATAGCCAGGACGCACATGTAAACCTCGGTACTTTAAAAAAAAAAAAAAAGAAAGAAAGAAATTAAAATCATTTTTATATTATATTTAAAACAAAAACCTTCATACTTAAAATAATATTAACATACCAATTGCTTAAAGCTTTCTTTCCATGGATTTTCATATTTACAATCTTCAGCTTGTGCAAATTCAAATACTTTCGGTTCAGGATTGAAAAGTGGAAGATCATACTCATAAACATTCTGATATAATGTTTTCCTAGAAGGAACATAGGGAAGATAACAACTCAGTTGCAGAGATTCATAACTCAAAATATTTCAAATAAGATAAAAATAACTGAATTATTTTCAACACAGCAAAATATACCAAAAAAAATATTATTTCTCTCAAACTTGAAATTAACCAGCTGAGATCATTTCTTTCAATAACAACAATTAATTTCTAAAGAACATACATTTTTTTCTGATCATCCGCACTTTCCCCCACCAAAAGTCACGAACTCACTGCTGACTTTGGAGAGCACCACCGACTAATTGATGATTAATTTTTCATTAAGCTAATGCATGAAAGTCAACAATCATTTTCAAACTAGCAGTGCACTAAGAATTCTATGCAAGAGAAGTGTACATAGGTGAGAATAACAGTACTGTATCATATAATATGCATATGTTCAAAACATTGTTTAGATTATATCTGGACTCGTCAGTAAACATATTTGGGTCCAGTTATCTTGAACATGATGACGGCACCAGTTTAAATGGACCCCTCAGGCAACTAGAGTGAGTGGGACACAAACCTTTGGTTTTTCTCGCATACAATCTATCCTTGTTTAGCATTCGTGCAGCAGTAGAACGGCTCATTTGAGTTTCTGTGACAGCCTGAAGGTCTAAAACAAAATCCCTTGTAGTCGCTTCGTAGTTTTTTCATGCCAACAACAGAAAATGGCCTTCTGATGCAGCTGTTGCTCTTGGTCGCCCTTGATCAGGCTGTCTATCAGCTGATCCAGTGCTTAAAAGTGACTCCAAACTCTTGGTATGACACTTTGAGGGATATTAAAATCTTGGCCTGCCCATTTGGTGGGATTTGAATCCTGGACTGAACTACCAGTGTTCAGAGACTTACTGCTCGGCTACTTGTGGGCCAAGATGATTGAAGTTAATAGCAATAAATGAAAAAAAAAAAGGAACACAAGAGTAAAGTTTTTGCAATTTTAGCAAATGCAAAATAAAATAAATGATGGTGTAAAGTTTTAATAGTTACTTTAAGTTTGCCACACTTCCCTGTCTCTCCTAATATCAGCTTACAATTTCTTACCAGAATGTATTTTCAGAAATGCATTTCATGCAAATGAATAAGAGTAGTATTTAAGTCGATGTTTCACTGACTTCGTTAGAGAACCAGAGTTTCTGACTAGCACGTGTTTGCCTTTAGCCTAAGTCTCTCTCTAAGCTATTACTACGGTCGGCCATACTTCAGGCCCTTGATAGCTTCACCTACTTAATTGAGATTTAGGGACCAACTACTTAGAATCCTGATAGCTTCGGCTATATCTTTTTAGTTAAGGATTAGTTATGCTTTAATTCTTATTACTTCAAGTTCAAGCCCAGGTGGAGGCTTTGCTGTATGCTCTGAGATAGGAGCCGACTGCATTAACTCTTACTTTGAGAAAAAAAGAGTAATTAACGCTCCTTGAGTCTTACGTCTCTGTTTACACACTCAAGAGATTATTTGCTTATTCGTGTAAAAAGGTTCCCACATTTAACTGTTAAATAAAAGGGTGGAACCCCACAATGGATTTCAAAAATATTCTCTAGCTTTCGATTTATTTATAACAATTTTTGGGGATTTTGAAATAGCAACAAAATGGTCTGCTATAATTTATATCACAGGAAGGGTAAGTTTAAAAATAAAACCTAATTACAAATGGTTATAAGTATACAATATAGTCCTTTAAACTAAAAATGCCTCAGGAAAGGTAATCAAAAGGAGCAAACAACAATCTATTGCTCATCTGATCTCCAAATCTACCAGATATCACACCTTGCAATCATTTTTTGTGTTGAAATATGTTAAAATTTTTGTGCCGCTGCCATCGCACCATTATAAACTTTGAAATCAACTATAAGACTGATATGTGTTGCATAACAAAAAAAGATCTCATATACAGCATTTGTAATATGCGGCAAAAAACTCGCAGTAATGTCACATTTGTCACAGTTTTAATTTCATGTATCACAGATGCCAATTAAAGTATCTGCCGTAATAACATGTGAGGGGATGATTCTTTTTTACTTACTATGCACATTTCCTTCCAGAATTTACTGTATTATTATAAGTTTTTTGTTACTGAATATTCCAGCGTATAAAGTGCACTTCAAATGGGGAAATAAAAAAGAAATTAACCAGGTGCACATTATAAAAATAATAGATTTAAAAATAAGGAAAAGACGAGAATAAAAAAGATTTCTACATGAACATAAATGCTGTTTATTTAAAAGAAATGATATACTTAAGAACTTAAAAATTGTTGGATAGCATGAAACTTTCGTCATTTTCATCTTTCATTGTATCTTCAGACATATCACTAAATTCTGTTTCATCTTCACCATCTCTGTCACTTTGATCCATTAATAAATAATCATCTCCTACTCCATCTAGATTGTTAGATATGTTACATTTTTAAACAATGTCAAGTTAAGTTTCATTACACGCTTTTATTATTCACTCACATACTGCTTCTAGACTGGCATAATACATTTGACTTCCTTCTTTAAATGTTTTTTACATGTTTAAACATCCACATCTAAAGGCTTAACCTAACAGTGTTAATTTACCTGGAATAAGTGCCATGTCTGTATTACTCTTTCAACAATTTCTTCATATTATCTGTTAGATGGGACCTGAACATGTCCCTAACTAAAAGACTTTCTGGATTCTTCAAGGCATCAGCACGCTTTTAACAAATATTTCTCATCCATAATCTCACGTCGTTTTTGCCTACCATCATTTCTCGTGAACATGAATGAAAGCATCATTTGGGAAAATACATTTTGGCAATGTCTTTAAAAAACAACCATAGGTTTTAATTTTGTACCATCTGCTAAGCAGAAAATCACTATGGCAAGGTAAAGTCTTCTGTGGCCTGCTGTTTTCACGTGAACTATTTTTGCTCCTTTCACATCATTTGTTCTATTTCTTATTATACCCAACACTACTGAAGTTTTATCCACATTTGCAATGTGTATCAGCTTATAATTTTTTTGCCTTTATAGGTCAATAATATACTTCTGGAAACTTATCAATTTGTTGCCCTAGCCTAATTAATTAAATTGTTTCATGAAATAAATCAACTAAACAAGCTCAAAGTTGCTTTAAAGTTTTCACTTTCATCTGCATTCCTTTTTGTCCACTTTAAATAAATGTAAACTGTTTCTTGTTGCAACTAATACATTCTGAGAATTTCTAAAATCCAATTCACAGCTTTTCATTTTAAGGTAGGCCATTCTGTTACTCCTTTATGTAAAGTACATTTATTTTTTGGCATATTAATATTCTAATTTTATTTTTCTTCCATTCATGTACAGAGCTTTGACCAATACCAAACATCTTTGCTCTTGCATGATTTCCACTTTCTTTCGCAAACTGAATTACTTTGCATTTGAAACCAGCACTGGATTGGTTTTGTCTGGTAGAAGCCATGTCATCGCTAAAAGGAACATTAGGTCAATTGTATTTCAACTAAACCAAGTGCAATTTACTGAAGCCCTCAATGTTCACTTCAAAATCATAGCTTCAAATGACTGAAGAAAGAGAAAACATCTGACTTCTAATCCTATGAATTCATCTGGGAAGTGCATTCATATCCCAAATTATGTCCCTCTTTTCTCAAAACCCTAGAATAAAATTCTTGTGCACATCCGCATTGAATACAACTCATCCTCTTTGCAGAGTTATTTACTTGCTCCATTATTTTCCCCAAACACATATTATTCCCCTTATCACTTTTAAGTCAGTATACCATTGTTCAAAAGATTGGAAAAAATACTTGAACGAATGACTCTAAAAGATAAGAGCACCATATGTATTGTTACGAATTTCACATTTATTTGGCTATTTATTTACACAGTCCAGTCACATTAATGTTACCACCACGTACTTTCCATGTCAGAGTTAAATAACCAATCACAGAAGGCAGGTGGCAGCACAGTGCAGTTGAGCGTATATAAAGGGTGTGTGAGGGCTTCGGAAAACATTTCAATCGTTGGCGTAATGCAGAAACGAAGCGATTTATCCGACTTCCAAAAGGGCATGATCATTGGCTTTCGGGCCAAGGGTGGAAGCATTTCCGAAACGGCTGAGTTTGTGAACTGTTCGCGTGCCGCCGTGGTAAAAGTGTACCGTGCATGGCAAAATGGGACTGTCCAAAATCAGCGACGTGGCAAATGTGGTGCACCACGGGCCATAGATGACAGAGGCGAACGACGGTTGCGGAGATGCGTTCGGGCAGATAGACGGGCTACCGTTGAGCAACTGACCACCAAAATGAACCAAGGGGCTACCAAAAGTGTCTCCCAAAGTACTATTCAGCGAACATTGCTGCGTCTGGGCCTCCGAAGCAGACGCCTGGTTCGTGCACCTATGCTGACTGCTGTTCATCGACGGCGAAGGCTAGAATTTGCACGCCAGTACAGCAGCTGGACGTCCACTGAGTGGCGACAGGTTGCGTTTTCGGATGAATCGCGTTTTATGCTCCATCGGACAGATGGACGTTGGCGTATAAGGCGTGAAACCTCTGAAAGGAACCACCCTGCAACCATTGCCGGAACGGTCCAAGCTGGAGGCGGGAGCATTATGGTCTGGGGAATGTTTTCCTGGCATTCTCTAGGTTCACTGATCATTGTGGAAGGCACAATGGATCAATACAAGTACGCATCTGTCCTTGCGGACCATGTTCACCCCTACATGCGCATTGTTTTTCCTCAGGATGATGGCATCTTCCAGCAGGACAATGCGAGGTGCCATACAGCTGCCAGTGTACGTGCGTGGTTCGAAGAGCACCAGGATGAGTTTACCGTCCTCCCCTGGCCAGCAAACTCACCTGACTTAAACCCAATCGAGCATCTGTGGGACCATCTCGATCGAGTTGTTCGCGCCATGGATCCTCAACCGTGTAATCTAGCGCAGCTGGCCACGGCATTAGAGTCGGCATGGCTCAACATCCCAGAGAACACCTTCAGGGACCTATGTGACTCTCTTCCTGCACGTCTCGCAGCAGTATCTTCCAGATTTCTTTGTAAAGAAAAAGGTGCGTATAATATGCCGAATATACATAAAAATAAAAAAAGTTAAGTTTTTGAAAGTCTGAAATTACAGGTGCATGTCACACTGGTCCACACTAGATGCCGAAATATACGGTACTTTTTGAGCTTCTGCCAAGCCAGTCTGCCAGCCTTTTGGAAGAAATCTTTCAGCCTGTTGTCAATAAAAATTATTTTCTGTTGACTATATGTGTGCATGTAGTCCTTCAAACATACATTTACATTAAACATATAACGTTACAGTTAATGAGCAACAGATACATAGACACCAATAATTAACATAACTATTATGAAAGAAGGCGTTATATAATAATTTATTTTCAAATTACTTCTCTTTCAACAATGATTTCAAATGAATTTATATGCAAGATTTCAAAAATACTGTAATAAATACAGAAATTAACTTAAAAAATGTATACTATATACATATGAATAAAAAATAAGAAAAAAAATTACCAAAGTTCTGTGTCACTACTAATGATATGGAAGCGCTTGCAAACTTGTGCTACACGGCACAGGTCTTGCTCCAACAAGTAAGAGAAAATAGTAAGCAGAACTTCATCTGGAAGCTCATACAAAAGATAATGTGCTGCTTCACCCGTATCTACAAATAAATATCCAGAAAATTAATCTTTTGAAAAAAAAAAATTAGATGCAATTAAAATCATGTTATTGCTTAATTCAAACCTTTTTACATGAATTCTCACTTATCAGAGCGATGTTATAAGCTAAAATTCGCCTCTCAGCAGTAACACAAATACCATTATATATTTTCCTCTCCTTCTGTTAATCTGCTACTATGACCTATAATTTTTAGCTTTAAGTGACACATTTATGCTTAATCAACTATCCATGAATTGTATATATTTGTAAAAAGTTTCTCGTAATTGTAATAAATGTTTTTAATTCAATAATACAGTACATATCACGCAACCATACAAATGTACCAATCATTATAAGGAGCCAGATGCGCTACCTGCTGCCACTCAAATGGTAACCTCCAATCATCCCCCAAAAGCATAATTTTAAAAAGAATGTAAAATGAATAGAAAAATATAATAGCTAGAATTTACAGATTTGCATTACAAATACTTCTATTTGTAACAAACCTAAGACTAGTGAAAAATAAGCAATATTTATTGACAATCGATAATAATTATACTTTTGCCGATTCAAATCAGTGTGGTTAATAAAAAGAACACAGCATCTAATCTCAAACCTGCACCAATTTGCAATGACGTGCTTAGCACTAGATTTTAACTAATATCATTCCATTTTATAAAGAGAGAAAAATATGCAGACAGTAAAAAATTCCATGATTTTATTGTTTATTCCAGAAAAAGAAGGGTTCGCAGAATTTAATTTTTCATAATGATGATATATCTTACTATCAATGAATTTTTATACAGGGTAATAAGATGACTTCACCAGCTTGTATAAATCTCAAACATTAAACATACTGAAAATCTGCAAGACAAAGGGTCTAAGACTATATCATTACGTTTAAAAGAGCATTCATTAATCATCACATTAATGAATGAAGAAATTCTGAACAAACACTCTAGATCAGCGTTATTCAAACTATGGGTTGTGATCCCATTTGAAAATTTGTCTTGGGGTTGCAAAGTGAAAAAATCCCAAAAAAATCAGCTCTATTTTCAGATCTTACTTTGGTATAAAAGATAACTCATGCAGTGCATTTAATTTCAATGCATCAGTTATCAACCAATATTTGCAAATGACTTGCTCCATCTTTAGATTTGTCAGTAAAATCACATTTGTCTGTTTTTGCAAATAATTTTGCAACTGCTTTTCCATGAATTAAAGTCTCATACTGTCTTAATATACTCACATCCATAAATTAAGGATAATTCAGAGTCACGCGGAAATCGAACTCTAAAATAAATATATCAACTGTAAAATCACTACACACATCTTCAAGAATCATATGCAAATTTCAGGAAGTAACCAGATGACATCGATGGTACGTCACAATGATGAGAGTGTAAGAGAGTGATATATAAGGAATACAGGCAAAGAAGTAAAATTGTTCGCAGGCACTTTATAAGCATTTCAATGCAATAACTGAATAGTTATGACACAAAGGACGCATTTGGATGATTTTTTACATGGTAGAATTATCGGCCGTCTGGAATGTGGGCGTACCCAACTGGAAGTATCAGACGAACTTGGAATTGCCCAGAGTGTCATCTCCAGGCTTTGGCAACGATTCCAAGATGATGGTAATGTGAGTAGACGTTACAGCACAGGTCACCCCAGAGTTACAACGGCGAATGAGGACCGGTATCTGGCAGTTACTGCCAAAAGAAACAGGCGGAGCACAGCCTCAGACCTGTCTCGTCAGCTCTCTTCAGCCACTGGTATGACAATTTCAAGGCAGACCTTGTACAGAAGCTTAGGGCAGATTGGTCTATATGCTCGTAGACCTGTCAGATGTGTTCCACTTACTGCAACTCGCTGTCGCCTGCGGTTAGCCTGGAGTAGAGAGCATGCATTGTGGACACCGCAACAGTGGTTTTTTGTGATGTTTTTGGACGAGTCCAGGTTTAGCTAGCAATCTGATTCTCGCCGGAGTTTCATATGGAGAGCTCCAGGTACCCGTTACCACCAAGAAAACATCATTGAACGACACCGTTACGGTGGTGCAGGAGTGCTCATTTGCGGTGGAATTATTCTGGGTTCCAGAACTAACCTGCATGTTCAAATTGGAACCATGACAAGCCAAATCTATCGGTACGTCATTCTAGAACAACATGTATGTTTGTTTCGGGGTGCCATGGGCGCACAATTTGTGTTTATGGATGACAACGCCCGTCCTCACCATGCAAACATTGTAAGCGAATGCCTTCAATTGGAGGATATCACCCATATGGACTGGCCAGCATTCTCAACGGACTTGAATCCAGTAGAGCACGTGTGGGACATGCTTGGCCGACGAGTTGCAGTTCGTCAACCTCCTCCTACATGTCTACCGGAACTTCAGAGAGCATTGCTTTTTGAGTGGTGCAATATCTTCCAAGATCAGATCGATAATTTGATACTCAGCATGCCTAGGCGTTGTATGGACTGTATTGCATCGTCTGGGAGACATACAATGTACTAATAATCATACCAACCATATAATATTGGTTTTTTGTATATAGTTTTTTTTTTGTAATTTGCTCCAGGGAGAAAAAATTGCTAATTTTTTTAATAATATCAAACATATAGCATCTTTTTTTGCTCTTTACCTTTTGTTTGATAAATAAACTTTACAAATAAATCAAATTTGTTTTGCTTCTAACTGTTTCTTTGCCTGATTTTGCATTATCCTTAATTTATAGACATGAGTGTATTTTGCATGATAGAACTGGTAAGAATTATTATTTCAGTTAAAATTGCTATCTGTACGATGAAAATGAACTCTGAGAATGGAAGCTACATTGGAGATGAAAGGGCTGAATCAAACTAATGAGATACTTTTACTTTGAATGACATCTCACGTCCTGTTCAATAGTTCTAGAAACCATACGCCACACATTAAAGAAACAAGAGATAGATGACATCAAACAGGAGATAAATTCAAGTGCTTACAAAATTGACCACCACTCAGATAAGGCTCACTTCAATTTTTTCTTTTTCTGTATATGCCTGTCATTTGTCTTGAGATAAGCAAGGAAACAGATACTAAGAAAGCTATGAAACTTAGATAAAATGAAGTACCAATATGCTCCACAAAGCTTTCTATAGTCACCAGTAACTAACATACCATTTTTCTTTAACCCTTATGTTCCAAGCGTATCTTATATGATAAGCTTCAGTTTCTTTCCATGCATGATACAAGCATACAACATCATTCAACACTCATCACACCATTATATTTAATAGAATACAGGAATTCATTGCTAATGATGACCCACCACACCTCATCTGACATACTAAAACAGACCATTTTATCTCAGTCTTGATAAAATAAATCTGAATCCCATGAACCTAGTAAAATGGAATGCCTTGAGCCTTAAGCTAAAATGTTAAGAGAGCCTAATTTGCCTTTTTAGCTCCTGGCAATGATTCAAATCAGAAATATACAAAAATGAATGTATTGCACGTCTTTCAATTCACAAATTTTAACTGCCGTTTTTACTTCTTTTTTGTTTATTGATCTTTTTATGAAAACAGAGGAAGTTCTAAACATATACAAGATGATAAGCTCTTTTGTTGCTGTTTTTAACTGCAATATTAAAAGCTTAATTGACTCCCACCAGACTAAACTTTGGAATAACAAAATTCAAAAATTAAATACAGAAGACAGAGAATTCTGGAAGTCCCTCTGCTTAATGAAGTTGACAAAAATAAGCAACAAACCTCTACAGGACGACACTGGATTCAAATACAGTAATGAAGACAAAGCAAAAGCCTTTGCCACTTCAACAAGCAGTTCACTCCAAATGAGACCCCGTCCAACCGAAATTCCATTAATCACATTAATGTGTTTGTCGATAATTGGAATACCCAGCCCGGTGTCAAAAATCTCTGTTTTTACCTATCGCACAGAAGTCATTTCCATTATAACTAAACTTCATAGTAGAACAGCAACTGAGAAGGACAAAATCTCTAATTCAATGATTAAACGTCTGCCTGGTAATTTCATTAATGAACTCTGTAGCATTTACAGCGCCTGTCTATACTTGTGCTATTTCCTAGCAGAGCGGAAACAAGCAGTTGTCATCTTAATCTCAAACCCAGGAAAGATAATACAAGAGTGGATGGGTTTCGCCCAATCAGCTTGCTTCCTGCACTAAGAAAGTTCCTAGAGAGGATTACCTACAGAAGACTACAACCAACCCTAAACGCACTTTCAAACTAGCAGTTTGGATTCTGTGAAGGGCTGTCTACCACCATGCAGCTTGTCAGAATCAGTGAATTTATAAGCACAACTATTCATAAGCAGCAAACAACTGCTTTCCTTATGCTGGACATGGCTTTGACCATATCTGGCATAACGGACTTACCTACAAGCTTGCTTCCCTCAATCTCCCCAGAGAAATGATTCCGATTTTTCCCTCCTTTCTAAGTGATTGATTCTTCTGTGTCAGGCAGGATGATGTTTATTCTGAAAACATATTAATTGAAGCTGGCATGCCCTAGAAAAGCATTATTGGGCCTATAAACCGCATTACTGCCTGCTATGCGGATGATACCGCCATTTTTTCTAGCTCACTTAACCCAAGAGATGCCATCACCAGAATACAAAACAACACACACGAGATGGTGGAATCGTGTTGCAAATGGAGAACGTCCATTAATGCCACAAAATCCAAATTATTATTCATACGATGGCACAGAAGAAAACACACTGATGGGGATCTGACCGTCTTTAAAAAAACTGTACCTAAAGTCAGACAGGTTACATACTTGGGAGTTTGTTTTAATGGCTCTCTTACATGGAGACTTCACATTTTCATGGCTATCGAAAAAGCCATACTCCTATGGCTCCTCACTAAGCTCTCTAGGAAGCTTCAAAATTTTCTTGATGTCTCCTCACCACTGCATCTTGCTCGCAAGAAGGGCATTTATACATCACTATTAAGAGCCAACCTTACATATGCCTCCCCTGCATGGAGCTCTGTTCCCACCTCTGGATTAAATAATCTGCAGGTTTCCCAAAACAACTACTTACGAAATAGGGATTAAGATCACAGGAGCCCCCTGGTTCATTTGCAATGAACAGTTACAAAGAGACCAATCAAAGGCTGACGTCATTCATTTATACGTCAAAGGCTGACTTCCTTCATCAGTAAATTAAACAATAACTTTCTTAACAACGCAATCACCAATGCGGAGGTAAAATATTCGGGTAATTTTAAGTATGAGCTCCTAGACATAGACATCATTAAAGGCCTATACAACCCACTTTTATTGGCATCTTCCATAAAAATTTTTAATTTCTTCCCAAAATCAAGCAGCATTCCGGGGTCAGCACTTGGGTAAGTGACCATCCACGTGACTGATGCCTGCAAATGAGTACACTTTCCTACATTGCTCTCATTTAACTGATTGGCTCCCTGTGGAGAAACATATTTTTACTACATATACATGATTTGCCTTCCCATTTCATGGCATTTTCATTTACACTGGCCTGGGCCACATCCACAATTTTCTTGCAGTCCCTTATCAAGGTATTCCTGTGAAGCAATGTATGTTATGTCTTCCCTAACCAGGGTTATTTGAGGTGCTTATAATAGCAGGATTTAATT
>KK112276.1:288990-312567 GCA_000611955.2 Stegodyphus mimosarum | reverse complement strand
AAATAGGCATATCAAATGTATTAAAATGCTGCTGTTTTACGATAATTTTACTTTATATGAGAGCACTTTGCTGTTTGATGTGATATAGACCAAAAGTAAAAATTTTGCATTTTTCAATAACTTTGAAGAATCTCACATGTCAGTGACAAATCTGTATGCTTACGGAAAAGAATACATAAAGGAAACTTAACACTATTTCTCAATCCATTTCTTGAAGGGGGGAGGGAAAAAAAGAAAAAAATCTTTTTAAATTACGTCCAAAAGGGAATTTTTTTCACATTTTGTCTGTTATCTTTATTTATTAAATATGTTCTCTGTACTTGAACCATAAAATTCAGTTCAAGAGCAATATCACAAAATAATTTTAAAATGAGTATATCTTTAGAATTTTAGATATACACTCTCATGTGCTAGAGATAAAAATGTTTTTTCTGTACAATGTTGCCATTGCTCGTTTTAAAATCCTTGAGTTTGTTAATCAAAAATTCGTTAAAAGTTTTACAAAATATGAAATCGATTATAAAACAAATTTCAAATTTGGGCCTCCAGAGCGCATATTCGGGTGGAAACATTCAATATTTGATGACTCTACGTACCACTGTTTTCTCACAATGCGAGAAACATACGTACATTTTGAAAAGTGAAACAAGGCTTTTAGTGAATCAATGCAAAATGCCAAAATGAAGTTAATAGTCCCTTTGGACTAATAATAAAAAAAAAAAAAAAAAAAGACAGAGAGATGAGAAAAAAGGAAATGAAATATCAAAAATTGCCTTTTGAGGTTTTTACAATTCTTGAAATATTTTAATATCAAATCTGCTGTATGATGCATTTTAAGGTCATAAATGTATAAATCTGCAGATATCTTTTTGAATGCTTGCATAGGTAACATAGACAGACAGCTGTCAATGATACCAATTTTTAAAGGGTACCAGTTAAATTGTTCTTACATGCCACAATTAAATAAAGTTATATTTAACTTTAATTTATGAATATGTTCTTTTTATATAGGGCACTAACCATACTAATTAAATATACTTCAGTGTACTGTGCAAACACTGGAGCCAGGTCTATTCACAGCAAGCTACGATATTTCATGATGATGATGATAACAGCCACAAATTTTGAGTTTTTAGATAGCACAAGCTAAAATGCAAAATTTTTTCATTAACAGAATATGTGAAGAAATGCTAAATGAAGATGATATAACAGAAGACTTTCAATGCAACACAATCACTTATCATCAATCAATAAATGTATGGAAAAATCTGTAGTAAGCTAAAATGACAGAAAATGCAGCCATTTTGTCTTCAAGTCGCATTTAATTTCATGACTGATTGTGCAGTATGCTTCTACGAAACAGTACAGCTACTTTTTAATTGCTTAAATATCCCAAATTGTAAAAATCTACTTCAATAATAAATGTAAATAAATAAAAACCATGACTAGATGAAAACCTAATTGCATCTGAAAAAAAGCCAATAAGTTGGTGATGTCTATCACCAAGAAATATGTCTTAAAAAAAAAGAAAAGAAAAAGGGGGAAAAGAGAGAGAGAGAGAAAAAGAAAGAAAAAGCAGAAAGTGGCTTTTGACAGGAAAGAACCACGGAATACAAATCAAAATGCCAAATGAAGCTTATATAGCTGAAGCCGTGCATCAGGAAAGAAGACAAATTAACCCTCTGAGTGGTGCAGGATTTTACATACATCCATCATGAAGACCAGTATTTAAATAGCATTTATTAATTGTGTTTGTATAATTACTTAATTTAGTCTGTATTTTCATAAACTTACACTCATTAAGATAATATTTACATTATTAAAGAAAGTAAGAAAGCAAAATATCTTAAATTATAAGCTAATATATGCCAAGCAGCAAAACTTCTGATGACTGGATAAAGCTGGCCATAACGCTCAGAGAGTTAAACTGATGATGCCTGGCACCAAGGAAATACGCAGACAAAAAAGCAACAAGTAGTATATAGCTGAAGTCTTCATTGTAATGATAATTCATAAATCATCAGATGGAGAAACTTGCATTATGGTTTTAAAACTGAAAATTTTTACCACCAATTGTGAAGGAAGTGATATAAAGGTTATGAGAACGAAAAGATTTCAACTGATTGCTTAATGCAAATTCTCGCCAAGAAAATTACAGAACGTAAACAATTAAACTGTGTAACATAAGAAATTCTGTCCCTTTATAAAATTGAACAAAAATTATTAAGACATAAAACTGCTTAAACAACTTACACTGAGAAAATCTTTTGATGAAACAAGCAGATATTAATTATGAGCCCTAATTTGGGAAAGTATTATATTAATTAAAATTTTGTATTAATTAAAATTTTGGTTCCCTAAAGATCATAAATGCTTCATTATTTTCTAAATGACCTTTCATATCTTTATAATTTCTACATTAATCTTACTAGATTTAAACTGGTGATATAAAATCCAGAAATTTCCAAATGGATGTCATGATGATTCCAGATCTCAGATTTCTTTGTATGGCAATATGAGAACTAAAAAATAATAAATATGTAAATAAGGCTATAACCCATTTAAAAACAGAAAATGAGTCATATACAGGATGACTGCGGCTTCATTAAAAAAAACCCTAAATACTGCAACAGAATAAAAACATGATATAATTTATCGTAATACATCACAAGTATTTCCAAAGAATTTTGTTACGGAAGCAAAACACATAATGATTTTACGATTATAAAATGTTAATTTACATCTTTTATTATTTCATAAAATTGCTTACTTTTTTGGTTTCTCCACATTAAAAATAATAATAATAATAATTGTTAAGTTTTGCTTGCTTTTTGAGAGCAGGAGATTAAATTTTGAAAATTACTGCATTTTTATTTTCTAACACCTGAAATTTCATTATGACCGTCACTACATTTTGATCTAGACGACGACTTTTCACTTAACCCTTCAAGTATTATATTAGAATCTAAAGTATGCATATAGAACAGATGTTGGAAATTTGTTAGCAGGAGAATGGTTCACAGAATGTTAAAAAAAAAAAACTTGTAAATTGTCCAGCTATTCAATAAAGTCTTTTCCATAATGGGGTCTTGAGAGGGATTTCTGATCCAAAAACTTCCCATTTTAATTTATTGAGAATAAATAACATTTCATAAACTTCACAGTAACTAGGCTATCAATGCAAAAGGATGTTCTACATTCTATAATAATACCATCCATATAATTTAATGCATTTTCAATAACACAGCCATCAAAGCTAAAACAGATTTAATTGGTTTTGTCAATACTGGGTATTTCTGTTTCCAATCTTTTTTAGCCTGAACACTTCATGCCAAAAATTTACAAAACCAAATTTTCCTGTTTCTGTAAAAGACAAGCAAATACTTATTTGATAGTTTGTTGATTCTTTGGTCTAACAAAAATGCTTTCATTAAAATCTGATGAAAACAGGACTTTTTAGGAGCATCTTTTGTTAAATCGGAGAGAGGGGATATAATTAGTATATTCTACATATGCCTTTTTCAGAACACATTTAAACACCTTTCCTAATGTATTAGTTAATGTACACTGCTCAAAACGGAATAGTTCTATATCTCCCATTCTACTGGGCTGATGCACAAAATTCAAATTGCATTTTTCATGTCTTGAAAGCGTGACTTAAGATATATATTAGATTTATATATGGCATTGTTTTAATATTGGTATTTTGACACAAAATCAGACTTTTTCTGAAAGGACATGCCAATTTTTTCCCATATTTCGACTCTACAACTCAAATAATGCCTAAATATTAAATTTTGTAAAATTCGGTGGGAGATTTATGGAGAAATTTAAAAATTTATTTTAACATATTTTTTTTCAGTTTGCGCCATGTAAATTCATGTATATCTTAGGAAATTTTGACTAAAAAACTCAAATTTGTATAGGTAATAATAAAAACATTTTTCAAAAAATTTATAAAAATTATTTAAAAATACAAATTTTAAAACTATATCATACAAAATGTGCTAATTATATTTGGATTAAGTGCAAATTTTGAATTCTGGAAAAGGAAATGCCAAATGAAGCTTATATAGCTGAAGTCATGCATCAGAAAAGAAGACAAACTGATGATGCCTGGCACCGAGGAAATACACCAAACAAAACCATACAAACAAAAACATTAAAGTAAGTTTAATAAAAAAATAGATATTAATAAATATATATCAAGTTCAATTAGCATTGAGGAACTAAAATTTTGAGAGTTAATTTTTTAAAAACTACTTGTGTGATTTTTACAAAACTTGGCAGTTTGGCATAATTTGAGTTGTAGAATCAAACTGTGGAAAAAAATTGGCTTGTAATTTCAGAAAAAGTCCGATTTTTTTGTCAAAATACCTACATTAGAAAAATGCTATATATAAATCTAATACATATCCTAAGTCGTGCTTTAGAGAAAGAAAAACGCAATTTGAATTTCATCAATCGGCACAGTAAAACGGGAGATATAGAATCGTCCCCTCTTTTTTTTACACAGTGTACCTAAGATTCCTAATAAGTTTTGCTGTCTCTGCACCAACAAAAATGATTCATGAACACAAATTTTGGTACTGTTCTGTTATCAAGACTGGAGACAAAAATGTATATATGTAAGCATGAATGTGGAAATGTATGTGTTCATGCATATATGTACATACGTATGTATCTGTGTGTGTAAACACATATATACACATAATAGATACATACATATGTGCATACATACACACACTTCTAAATCGAAACATGATAGCAGAAGAGTACCTAAATTTTCAAGACTACTGTCTATGAAAATTATGTGTCCATTTGACAATACAATACATACAGTTTTGAACATAATGCATACAGTTTCTTAAATCTGACAAAAATGACAAATTTAAATGACAAATTTTCATAAATGTGTTTTTCTTTAAGTATTAGTTATTATAGTGCAAAGGAACACTCAAATAAACTAAATGCTAAAGAAAACAAAAATTAGCTTTAGAAATTAGCATAAAATAAGTAAAACTTGCTAAACTGCAATTTCTAAATAAACAAAGCCAGGTTAAACAGAACCCCAAGCTTCAGCTATAAATATAAAATTGAGATGAAGAGAAATATGCTTACATGGGAACAAAGCAAAAGACTCAAGAATTTCCTAGTCAAAGGACAAGAAATGAAATCCTTAATACCATTTATTGAACTGTTTTTTCAGCTAAAACTTCTAATAATTTCAGCTGTGAATTTACAATTGTAATGAGGATGGAAGTGCTGTTTGACTTTTGAAGCTATAGTACTGTAAATGGAATGTTTATTTAAATACAGAAGAGGAATATTGTTTATATAACATTTCATATTGTCTGCCATTTATCATGAAATAGAAAATCTATGATTAGAAATGTATTTATTAATATAACTGCACAATATAAACATTTTAACTAATTCATAAAATCTGTGGCAACAATAAAATTAAAGTGAAATCTTCAGTAAACGATGTTCCCCACTTTGATATTTTGTATAGCATGTATCATTTTCAATAGAATAAGGCATCATTTTTTAATATAGCAGTGACCTGTTTCTCTTCTCTCCTCTTCATATTCCAAAAGTATGATTTTGTAATACTTATATATTTCTATGAGCTTTGACTATAACCATCCAAAGAATGTATTTCTAAATCTGTAATGCCTCACATAATTCCCTTATCACATCTAGCACTAATACGCTTGTCCTCCCACTTTGTTAATTTGTATAGCATGTACGACTTTTAACAGAACAGGACATCATTTTTTAACACAGCAGTGATCTTTTTCTCTTCTCTCCTTTTTCATATTCCAAAAGTATGATTCTGTAATACTATTATATATCAGCTTTCACTATAACCATCCAAAGAATGTATTTCTACATCTGTTATCCCTCACATAATCTCCTTCTCACATTTCGCACAAATATTCTATGTGGCACTTTTTATTTTAATTTCAATACAGAATTTGAAAAATACTTTAAAATATTACAATGCAAAATCCACAGTCATTTATATAAATTTTCTGCATACTCTGCATTATGATTTTTTCAAAGGCTATGCATATAAATAAACAGTAATCCATCAGAGATTACAAACAATTACCATCTATCGTTGACTGGGAGGAGGAAAACACACGTTTTTGCCGTTTCCGTGGTGCAGAAGAATGATTACACATTGAATCTGAGCTCAAAACCCCATTACTGCTAGAACCTGGACTACTGGGTTCCTGCGGAGAAAGTTTCCTTCTCAAGGCATAAGGTGACTGATGAGGAGAATTGATTCCACTAGTACTGGCACCAGGTGGGGAATAAATGATATGAGACTCTAAATCACGACCTGCAAGAAATTTCAAAAAACTCAACTTCATTTTAAGAGTCTTATTCTGCATTTTATTATACTATGGAAATCATTACACTCAAGAAAGATAACAAACAGTATATTCAATGACTTCTCCAGGATTATAAGGCTTTAACTGAAAGAGAATTTTGCATGTGTCAACATGTCATATATACTTTTTATATTCTGTTATGAATTACTTTGGAATGTAATCAAAGACAGAAAAAAAAAATGCTTGTTGTTGCATGAACTCGATGCTGCATTTCTTAGGGCATAATTTTCATAACACAGTGCTGTAATAAAAGGACTTTGAATGTTAGTATCTACGCAGCCTGTATTCCCTCTTCAACAAACATTTCAAAAACAGCTGCTTATGAACACCACCATCTCTATAGGTTCGTTTCTGTTCATGCTAAGCCACCAAGAGTCATGAGAATATAAAAATACTTTTCTCCCCCTTCTTCCGACTTTCTCTCCTGATAGCACAATACACATACCTGACATTTTGTGGTAAAAGTATTTTAGATAGGCTTGTGAACAAATGTGTGTAAAACAGCATTTATACACTGAAAATAATACAATGTTGATATCAATTTTTATGAAGTCGTAAAGGGAGCTAGCTCTAAGGTCAATGAACAGGGAGTGGTAATCAGACAATGAGAAATGCAAAGGTATAAAACTTCATAGAATGACAAAGAACAAAGGCTGGAACTACTCTTATACATGCCTTCGGTTGGCGAGAAACTTCATGGCGCCATATTACTATCTAAATTTTTTCTCTGCATTTCAAACTTTAAGCCTAAAATGTCTTCAAAAACCCAGTTTTTGCACATGCAAAAAACACATTTTTAACACACAATTTATGACAAAAATCTAAAAAACAAAAAATTTAGATAGCAGAAATGTAGAGTTTCTAACCAAAAATATTTGACAAGAATCCATGTATACAGCAATCTGTTTTAACTTAAAAAAAATCAGAGAACTGCACATTGCACAATCTATGCAGTATAGGAATCTAGGAACTCCGCACACCTCGCTAAAATAAACTAACATAACAACAATAAATTTCAAACAATACCATGTACATGACATTCTGTTTTAACTTAAAAAAACATGAGCGAATTGTGCAGTCTTGGCATTGCGCACAAATCAACAAAATAAACTAAAATAAATTACAATTCAAGAAACAACAATAACGACAAATTCATAGGGGGAAAAAATGAAAATAACATTTTACAAAATAAGAACAACAAAATAAAATGCACTTATCATTGTGAATGCTTCTTCAAAGAGCAGAAATATCAATTTTACACATCAGCAAAACTCATCAATTTCCACCACTTTATTTTTCCACCCTATCTTCCGAGACACAGAGCATACAAAGTCCAGCACACATTCGTGAATAAAATCTGCATAAACACACCCATGAACACTCGTTAACAACTCCAACATTGTATCTTTTACCTTACACACAATTTAAAATACGCAACTGAAATTTTACCACCACGTCTTTCCACTGCAACATAAGTCATTTCAAATCGCCCACTAAAACAACCAATCACTCCAGCATAATAAAGTTTCAATGTCGAAAGGGTTGCCATACAAACAAAATCATGCCAAAAACCAGTGCAGAATCCATATCGCCACATTTGGCGACGCCATACATCCGAGGCCGTATATAAGAGTAGTACCCAAAGAGGCTTTATATTTCAGACAGACCATTTTTTATAGCATTTAATTGGCTAGTAAATTGGTATTAGGCTTTTAGAGGATAAATTTATGCCTTAGAGGAAAGACGGTCAAAGTCCAGAATGATCAAATTGAAGATTTTTTACACCAATTGCATCAAAATCATGAATTTTATCCCATGGAAAATGAAATATCTGCATTTTTAAAATTAAACCCATTTCTCAAAGATCAACATGATATGCAAAAGCATTAAAATAAAAACATTTATTGCATTAATATTTTTAGTAACTGACAGATTAAAATAAAAAATTACAGCATGACTTTTCATGGTTAGAGGAAAAAAAACTAGCCACTGGAAGAATAATTGTTAGAATTTTATGTATATAATTCAATATAGTTGTTGAGTTAAAGTACCTTTTCCTAAAAATTTGTAAAGTGGCTTTTTTACTATTAATGCACAGAAATGTGGAGCCAAATTTCTAAGATACAGCAATTTTCACTTTTCTAAATAAGAAACCATATACCTGCTTTATAAGAATATCCAATTGAAGGTAGAAAGTATATGCAGAGAATATATGTACTTGAAACATAAAAAAGGAAAAAAAAAATGAGTTACTTAGAGCAGAAGTCTCAAACTCAAATTGCTTGCGTGTCACATACACAACTTGAAAGCAGCCGGCAGGCCAGATTTTTATTAACAAAAAATTTCAAATAACTTCCTAAATTTTAACTTAAATTTCAAATTTCACTTACTGAATATTTACCAAAACATACATAAATAATAATAACAGTGCAAAGAAAAAAATTACATTTTGCCACGTCTATTTTCTATCTGCAATAAATTTTGCTAATTACATTTCATAATTCAAATGTATTAGCAGTTAAATATTAAATTTCTGGACCGATATTTATTTCAAATAATTCCCCAGTGGAACAAAACTTCAGAATATCACACTGTAAATTAATTAATTTCATTTGCAGATCTTTTGTTATGTTATCCATATCCATTTTTAATGGCAATGAAAATAATATAAAATCGGACTCCAAATCATTAAATTCCTTAAATCTAACTCCAAATTCTTGTCATAGTTTTTCATTTGAAATAATAAGGAGGGATTTAAGATTTGAAATAATAGGGAGGGATTTAAGATTTGGAATAATAGGGAGGGATTTAAGATTTCCTTTGCTATATTAATTTTACCACTACTCCATTTTTTTTAACCAACCATAGCAGCTGCATCAACCATTTTATCCCAACTTAATTACAGTTTTTATTTCAAATAAATAAATAAATAAAAAATAAAGGAATAATTTCCAGTAATTCCTTAACTATTTCAAATTCATCAGTAACACTTCATATAGAAGCAGCAAGTTATACTATATCTCTGATGTCAGAACTCTCATCAGCTGTTATTCAGAATACTGCAAAATCTATATTTTTTCCATATAAGCGACATTATAAATTAAAGGCAATTTTGTTAATATGTTCTGCTGTGTTGGCTGACATACTAATATTTTAAAATAATTACAGGACAAAGAAGTTCAGCAAATTTAATTAAACAATCTTTAATGAATTCCAGAATGTTAGCCAGATTTTAAAAAGTGTAATTTTCCTCTCAGTTTACCTTAAAACATTTCGATTTTTTTTCTCCTGATTCGTTTTGTAATGGTGATGTAACCTGCACTCTTTTTGAACTGATATTCCCTTAATATACATAAAACATACAATTTTATTGTACACACCACCACAAATTTTATAACTTTAATTCAACAAGATGAATTTTCATATGAAAAAACACTCAAACATTTTACACAATTTCGAATTTACTGGCAGGTACTGATGTAACACAGATGAAACGAAAAGCACAAACAACAGGTTTTACAAGCCATATGTTAGTTCATCCTTATCTATTTAGCAATATGAACTGCATAGCTGTACATTATATAACGAAGTCCTACAGTCTGTACATTATACACTCATGTCCAAAATTATCTTTACATACCCAAAAATGATGATATTCAATGAAATATCGAATCAATGTGATCCGTATTTGCAGGGAATGTGTAAAAACCAAGCCTAATTAGCATTATCTAATCAAAAGTAATCAAACGGTTTGTGATATGAAGTAAATCAAGCGCTTTGCGCAAACTGAATATTTGAGTGAATTTCTGCAACATAGAATTTGAATGCAGTGTGTAGGGACTCAAAGCGGTTTTTTATGGCTTCGAAGTATCATTTAGAAGAATCTGTAAAGTGGCGAATTATCGGCCGTTTAGAAGCAGGGCAGTCAATCATGGAAACAGCCACATGTCTGAATATTTCAAGACAGACAGTCTCTAAGCTATGGAAACAGTTTCAAAATGATGGAAGTGTTGTAAGGAGGCCTGGACAAGGTCGGAAACGAATGACAACTGCTTCTGAAGATCGGTATCTGGCATTAACTGCCCGTCGTAACAGAAAGGCTACTGCTCGCCAGTTAAGTTCAGAGCTTGCAGCCGCCACTGGAACTGTTGCATCACGGCAAACAATATACAGAAGGCTTAATGAAAAAGGCCTTTATGCCAGAAAGCCAAGGGTATGTGTTTTACTGTCTTCACAGAAAAAGAGGGATCGCTTTAATTGGTGTAAAGAACATCAAAACTGGACTGAACATCAATGGTCCCATGTTCTCTTTACTGATGAGTCGCGGTTTAGTTTAACTGGTGATTCTAAACGTGTTTACATCTGGAGGGAGTCAGGAACACGAAATGATCCCTCGAACATTGTGGAACGTGACCGTTTCGGTAGTGGAGGTGTGATGGTATGGGGTGGAATAATGATCGATGGACGTACGCCCCTACACGTGTTCAGCAGCGGATCTGTGACAGGCCAGATATATCGGGATGAGGTCTTAGATCCTTATGTAAGACTTTTCAGGGGTGCATATGGACCTGACTTTTTATTTATGGATGATAATGCCCGTCCACATCGAGCAAACCTCGTTGATGAATTCCTTGAAAGTGAAGACATTAAGCGAATACCTTGGCCACCAAACTCTCCTGACCTTAACCCGATAGAGAACTTATGGGACTACCTTGGAAGAGCAATTGCACGTATACATCCTCCTCCTAGAGATGTAAATGCTCTGAAGACGGCATTGCTGGAAGAGTGGAGATTAATTCCTGTTAACAACGTTATTTCCAGCCTTAAAACACGTTGTGATATGTGTGTACAAGTCAGGGGAGATCATATTTCATATTAAATTCATAAGACTTAATTCTTTTTCTGAATCATTCCTTTTTTTCTTAACTCTCTTTGTCACGCTTTATTACCATTTTTATTGTTTCATGCTACAATTTTATATCATATGAGGTGATCTTCAATTTTTTCTTTTGCATTTATGTGTCATCATGTTATGTATGATTCCATGAAAATTCATTAAATTATAAGTCATAGTTTCTGAGAAATCCGTGAATTTATGCATGTAAACATAATTTTGGACATGAGTGTATAACAAGAGTCCTACAGTCTGTATATTATATAACAGAGTCCTACAGTCAGTCACTAGCTTATGAACTAGTGACTAACTGAAGGAAAGTTAAAGTAGCAGCTTATTAAAAAAAAAAAAAAAAAAATTACACAGAAGAGTATAAAAGTTCTACTAACTGTCAGCTGGTAAATAAATTTATTGATTGTTGTGACGTCCCAACTTAGTTCAATCATGCTGCCTGGCATGAAATCATACGAAGTCTATAATTTTTTTTTCTTTTAACTGACATCATAAATTTATTTATTCTACTTCTTTTTCATTCAAAAGCAATTGCACATAAGAACACAATCTATACATCTCTAATGTTGCTTATATTTATATTTTTATTGCTTCATTTGTGGGTCATTCTCAGCACTGTTGTACGCATCATGTGGGCTAGCACTATCTTCGAATTCATTTGGAATGTAATAGACTGCTGAAATGTTTGCTAGTGCTTTTCTATATTCTTAATTAACACTATATTGCAATTCACTGCACAATGAATTTATGCTATACTGAAATCTATAGGCACAGTATTAAAACTAATGCTAAACTAAATTGTAGATACATAAATTTGCTTTGGGGGATGCATGTAGTTTGAGAACATTCACTCAAAGAATGGGCACTTGCAGATGAAATGCACAACTGCCTTTGCCATTTCAAGCAAAAATGGAAGTACAAAAATATTTTTAGAACATGAACATACTCAAGCTAAGAAACAATTTAAGTAAAGAATTATGCCAATTATGGAACTTTTCCCATCCATATTGCAAAACTGATTCAACACATGCCAAATGAGGCTAATAACAAACTCTCAAGAAGGGAATTTTTTAAAAAATGTTTGAATATAAACCAAGAAAGGTAAAATATAGAAAAAAATATTTATTCAACTGAAAAACAACTGTCAGTATTTTTTTAAAAAAAGTAATGGATATAAAATTATACCTCTAAGTTTATATCCAATATTAAAACCATTTATACATAGATCATAAATGCAACATTTACAATCTCGAATGGTACTAACATTTTCTTATATTCAAATCTCCATTTTTTTTTCCTGCTTTTGATATATAATGCAATGAATTAATTACTTTTTAAATAAATTACTTCACAACAAATTTGAAAATTATAAATCATTGCTAATTTTAAATACTAAGCACAGTAGCTGTTTTTACAAACATTATAGTTAATATAAAAATCAAAATATTTGTTTCTGTCTTTTCAAATTTACTTTGCAATAGATAACAACTCTTTCAGGAAAAGAAAACCTCAAGACTTGTATCTATAAGATCAGAATTAAAATTCAGTTGGTGGTATAAATTTACTTATTTAAACTACCTAATATATAAAAACTATATATGAAAAATACAATTTCTTCACACTTTTTTCAAAGTAATCAATATGCAATTTTTAGTTGTTCTGGTAACAACAACTATCTGACGAAATCTTTGATCTTGAAGCAAAAATTGCACAAAAAATATTGGAGATAACATGAACTCAATTACATATAATGTGATCGATGGGATTATGAAGAAATACATACAGGTACAGTTAAATACACCTTTTCTTTTAGCATAAATTGTACTTTCTTTATTTTGCAGTTTTTTTAATTTAGCCTGCAAACAGCACATAACGCCATTTGCAAGCCGAAAAACCTCGTTGAATTATATATGAACAAGAATAATATTAAGGACTGGGCACGGTTCCATTTGTTATGTCATTAGCTTATGTTCCTTAAAATTTATTTTGTTATGCTTGTAAGTAGTGACCTTGCCTGATGCAAATGTTTAAATACGGTTTTTTCTACTCAGACTGGATAATTCTAGCATATGTTATGGTATAATTTTTATTTTAGTGCAGTGCTAGCAATGGAAAATCCAAAAGTTCATTTTCATCATATTATGCTCATTTCTTTTTTAAAAAAGAAAAAAATACTAGTCAGACTGCTCATAAAATTTATGCTATATATAGAAAAAAAAATGCTGTTTCTCATGATACAGTTAGAAGATGGTTTAAAAAGTGAGAAAATATTAGCCTTGAAGATGATGCCCACTCTAAACAACCATCCTCTATAAACAAGAGCCTATTAAAATAACCTATAATTCAAAAATCTACATTATATAATCAGGAACTATCAGACAAATTAAATATTCCAAAAATTACAGTTTGTGATCATCTGAATAAGACTGGGTACGATGTATAACACCCTATACTTTAACAGAGCCGAACATGCTTGCTTAAGTTTTGAAATGTGATGCCACATTGAAAAGAAATAAAGAAACTTAAAAGGCTTATTACTGGAATTGAGAAATGAATACTGTATAATAATGTCAAAAAAAAAATTGTAGTGCATTTTGAGCTCTTATATCTCACTTAATATAAAGTCAATATTACTTATATTTGAATAATTACTATACATAATAATTTTGTATACTTTTTCAGAAGTGCATAGTTAAATGTATTTACAAATAATAACAATAGTCCTTTCGTTTAAATAATATTTATAAAATTGCTTCGAAAGGATTATTACAATACAGCAAAGTTTTAAATATGCTGCATTATCAGACATATATAAAATGGATAATCCTCCCCTCATCTCATTTAATAGAGATATCACCGGAGCCAAAGGCTGAAATTAGAAAACTTATTATAAGCCAACCAGCAAAATTAAGATAAATTTATAAATCAATTTAAATTTCCTAAGTGACAGCAAGTTAGATAGCTAAAAAGAAATTTTGAGATCTCCTGACTGAAAAGATTTCATGACCTTGTCAGCATCTTTATTTATCAAAACCTTTATCTTACAATTTATTTTTATATAACAAATATCAAAACAGTGTAAGCCACATGTTACAGAGATGACGTGATTCTTAAATATTTAATTATTCTGAAAATATTTAAGAATTACAATAAACATTGCTTGGAATTACAGAACATTAATAAAAAAGAAATCTTCCTTGATCTGTTTATTAAACTTTATCAAAAACAAAGTAAAAATGCAATTCAATTTCTTTTGAATATATACTATTCCATTAAACTTGAGATAGCAGATCTTCCTCGAACCATTTGTACAACCTTTCAGCAGCCTATCTTCTGACAAATGAAAAAATATTTATTATATGCCTTATAGTGAAATTTCCAAAATTCTATCATAATTTGTTGCATAAATACAACATTTACAATCTCGAATGGTACTAACATTTTCTTATATTCAAATTTCCATTTTTTTTCCTGCTTTTGATATATAATGCAATGAATTAATTACTTTTTAAAAAAATTACTTCACAACAAATTTAAAAATTATAAATCAGGGGGGAAAATTTGCCAATTTTAAATACTAAGCACAGTAGCTGTTTTTACAAGCATTACAGTTAATATAAAAATCAAAATATTTGTTTCTGTCTTTTCAAATTTACTTTGCAATAGATAACAACTCTTTCAGGAAAAGAAAACCTCAAGACTTGTATCTGTAAGATCAGAATTAAAGTTCAATTGGTGGTATAAATTTACTTATTTAAACTACCTAATATATACCAACTATATATGAAAAATACAATTTCTTCACACTTTACCAGCATGACATTTTGCAATACAATAATGGAAGTACAACTACAATATTTTTACTATTGCTAAAACTATCTCAAGTAAATTAAAAAGCATCTAGTTTTTTCAATAAACAGTGTAATATCATCAAAGTTAAATACAACATTATATAAAAAGTAAGCTTCCACAACATATAACTAAAATACCCAAATTTATTTTTTATAATTATATCTTATACAAACTATATCTAGATGTCATGTAGAAATGCAGTACATCCAATGCTTAAATTTGAATACCCCCCTTACACACACCACACACACAAAAAAAAAAAAAAAAAAAAAACTACTCATTTTCTTAGTATATTAATTATGCTTGGCTTCATGCTGCAAAGATTTTCATTCTTTACTCATAAAACCTTATCAATTTCAGTTTCTATGCTGAAATGACATATTAATATTGATACAAATTATCTTTGCTTATTTGACATAACAAATATTATCTTAATGTGCTTTGAAAACAAAATAAAAATTACCATAATAGTAATTGCAATATTCCACAAGGGAAACTAGTGACAAATAATGATAAAAAAATACGGGCCTAATTATTTCCTACTCGTTATGCAAATTGAACATAATCAAACAGAGAAGTTTAGAGACGTATTTCTCGCTCAATTCACATTTTTTCTACACTTCTGTCACCAATTACTCAAATATAATTTTTTTTAAATTGATTTTACCATAACGGTTTACTGGCACACGATTTTCATTTCTATAGCAAGTTCGTAACATAAAATGCGTCACAAATAAAATCCGTATTTATTACTTATGATCAACAAACAGAATTAAATAGCATCGAAATGCAATAATGGAGGGTATAAATAATGAATAAAAGAGATTAAATAAGTGAAACGATCTTACTTGCAAATTTCTTACAAATGGGACAGTACTCTGAAAAATTGCGTAAATAAATTTTAATTAAATTATAAAATAGCTGACAAGCAATTAACAGAAAGCCCGTAATGCAACTAATTTTTGAAAAAGATTTCATACTGCGATTCATTACAATGACAAAACACTACAGTGATCATAATGTAAACATTAGGTCATTGGGACTCCCCGCCTATAAGGCTGTAATTTAAGTATGCATGTCAATAAGCTTTCGCATTCTTCAAAAGTAGCATGAAAAAATGATGTTAAGAATCGATACACATAAAAATGACAACTATAAAGACAATGCAATCAATACATTAGTCTGTTATTATTACTACACACAATCAGAATGGTATTTTTTCTGGCATATAACCATAACATACCTGGATTACTAGAACGTGAGAAAACTGTCCGTTTGAAGTTCTTTTTTCTCGTTTTCCTAACATTCTGTCTCGTCAATCGAGCTGATGACGTTGACATATTAGGAAACTACAGCTTGAAAAATTTTTATGAAATTCCGTGATTCAACAAAGAACTGTCATTAAAACCTTGAGCGCATTTCACAAGGCAGCCATTCTTTCTAACACTCGCTATGCCTTTAGACGGAAATATGTCACTAACCAATAGAAACTTTGCATTTTTATCACGTGATATTAAGCTTGCGGCATGTTTTTGCAATACTATTTCGTTACAGAAAAACAATTGGCAACATCATGGAAAGAGAATATAATTTTATTTCCTATAGATTTCTCTAGTTTAAAATAGTTTTCTTGAATTTATCTTAGTGCCTAATATTTTGTTCCATAATTTAGAAATTGCATTAAAAGCTATATTTTATTTTCCAATAAAATCATTTCAATGACTTAAGAATTAGCTTTTTCTATCAATAAATAATTTACTAATATTTTAACAATAATTATTATCATTGCTTTACTTTGAAAATTATTTCGCAAAAAGAAATCAAGATGAAGTGAAGTGATTACAGACGTGAAGATAGCAGAAAACTGAAGGAGCTGATTTCGGGGTTGTAAATATGACCTTTCCGACGAAGTATAGTTTTGGCCTATTTCGTAATTTACAGGTAAATTTTTTCGTCTCGTTCAATAAGGAAATTTCATCATTGCTGTGAAAGTGAATACAGCATCGTATCTTTTTGTTTCATTAAATCAAAGAATAATTTTACTTTTAAGGAACTGAAAATTTAGTTGCTTCATTTTTGATTTTCATCTCCTTTCATAATCTTTAATCAATAGAAGCATAACTTTGGCATATGATATTGACATGAGAAATTCTTCATCTGTCTTATGTTCCAGGCTTTAAGATTTGTAGCTTTTATCTTTGATCCATTAATAATGAAACATTTTGAGAACTTTAATCGAAATTAGTTTAATTGTAAATGTTATACAATTCGAACGATGGTGCATTTGAAAAAACTGTAACCAAGCGTTTTGCCTATGGATGTAATTGTGAATTTTTAGAACTTTGTGTCTCTAAGTCCGAATAGTACAGAAAGAAAAATGTTTCATTGTATGTTTTTTTTAGCACTTCCTTATTAAAGTAGCTTCTATATGCCAATTTTAAGCCCTTTATTGCAAAGCCCATTTTATGTTAATAAGTGGCAAGCTACAAATTTAGGGATTAAATTGGTCAATTTTAGCAACTAATTTCCGTGGCTGCTTCAAGAAGGAAAAGCCATTCTCTTAAACAGCCTTTTTTTATTGGTTGATTTTGGAATTTTTGCTTACATTAATGTCACGAAATAATTTCTGTTCATCTTTTAATATATTGTCATTCTTTCAAAATATTTTACATTTGAAACCAAAAGTTTATTAACATTAATTTTAAAATCCATAATTACGTATAATTTCTTTCTTTCAGAAATGTATGAAGCAAAAAGATGGACTTGTGTCTCGTCTTTATTCATCAGAAGCCACTTTCCAGACAAAGGTTTTCTAATGTTACTTCTATAATAATCATGGAGTTTAATTAATTAATTCTTAGTATATTTATTGTTTCGGAACTAATATACACAACTTTCTAATGTCAGAAAGTTACCAAAATATTTTATTATTTAACTACTAATTAATAATACAATTTATTTTAAACCTATTATTTGTATTAGTTAATATGTAAAAGTTTATTTTGCTTCGTAAAATCATTTAATTAGAAGTTTGATAACGAGAATTGTTCAAATAAATGAACACCGTCTGCAGTACATGCATTGCAAGAACAGTGAAATGATTGGCAGTGAAAGATGCTTAGCATGTCACATAATTTTGCACCACAGATGTTTATTTTTGTGACAAGATCTCGGTCAATCTCTATCTTATGTTGTTATGGTATTCTTATGCTCTGTTCGTTCAACATTTGTGTTAATCAGCTCTACTATGTTTTGCAATTTCTGTAGCCTTCAGTAAATATCTTAACACTAGTATTATGGAGTTTTCCATGTACCTATAACTACAATCAGTGGTCATTTTGATTACTTGTTCTGAATATAAGAAAAGGCTGGCTTTTCGCTAATATTATGTAAAGTTAATGCTTATAACGATACATTTTGCTTGGTTAATAAGGTAAATTGAATAAATGCATGCAATCAAAAGATAATTTAATATAAGAAAGAGCAAAGTGACTGTACTTCGCAATGAATCACTGTAGTTATACTCAGGAACTTTTAGACATCTAAAAAACACTTAATAGTGTTGTATTTTGTTCATATATACAGTACAAAGTCCTAGATCTGGACGTCCAATATCCGGAATGATCTAAAATCCCGACTTCAAAGCCGCAAACAATTTTTTATTTATTTTTTTTCCATGCTTTAGGCATGCGCATTTGATTTTTTCCTCTTATAATAAAACACATGTAAAGCCCTAATTCCTAATTTCACTTCAGCACTAAATAAAACATCTCATTCTTGAAGAAACAATCATTTTAGCATAAATTTGTGAGATTAATAATTTGGCTCCGTAGTTACACATCTGCTTGCCATACAACTCAAACCGAAACATTCTACATAGATATATCATTGATTTTACACATAATGGTATTTTATACATCTGATGCCAACCTGGCAAATCGATATTTAGTATATTTTGCTTTCATCACCACATGTTTATCAATGTACGACAACTTGAGTAATGGCTCATACAGCGATTTCTAAACTTTCTTTTTAGTAATTGAATTTCTATTAGTTATTGAATAACAGAGAGGCACCCTTTTATGCTGATGCTTGGTGATAATTACAGAGTTTGACACTTGGCGATGATTGCAGATTTAAGTTAATTGTGCTAAAAAAGGCTGACGAGGAAAAATTTAACAAAAATTTCTTTTCATATGCTAAAAACAAATTTTGTTTATGAAGCTAATAGACCATTTGAATTAAGAATAACTAATATGTTATTCATATAAAGCCAGAACCGTCACCAGAGCTTGTTTGGCTACACTGGTCCTCAGAATATAGGGAAGACAAAATTTTTGGAATTTGGAGAAGCACCGAGCAACAAAATTTTTATAATTTAGGGAAAGCACTGGGATCCAAAGTTTAGGGGAGGCAAAAATTTAGAACTTAGGGAAATGCTTTGTAGCAGAATTTAGGAACCGAAGAGGCATCAGGCGGTATCTAGTCGATTAGCCTTAAGTATTTGTGGGAGTTATTTATTCAGGACTCAGATTAGCCTTAAGCATGGGCAAGAAATAGACATAGGTTATAATAAATAGCTAAACTAAAACAATTAAGGCTTAATTCAGTTCGGGATACAAGCAAGATGAAATTTAGCGGAACAACTTGTCTTTCATCACCAATCTCATGATTCATAGCCAATAATGTATAGCGTACGCAATTAAGCCAGCCTAAAATTATACTTTACTGATTTTAAGGAATTTCAGTTAATATAGCAGATTGTGCTGTTCCTTAATCTTCTAATTTGATCCATCTTGTTATTTTTTGCAGACTGTTAATTTTACAGCAATTTTATGAAATTTAAAGTTTGAACTTTCGATTGTGTCGAAAAGGGCTAGCCTTCAGATTACGGGCCAATCACCAAATGAAGCGAAATCGCGCCAAATTTGGTAACCTCTTGGTGTCATGAAAATCGTTAGAATTTAAGGTTACAGTTTATAGCATTTAAGTGGGCTTTTTGAATTTTCGTCATTTCACCGTGTTCTAGTAAATTATATGAGCAAAATGGCTGACGTCGAAAGAGTTGAACGTGTGCATTTTACTTATTTGATTCGGTTGCAAGATAAGGGCAAAAGATGTGTGAGAGAATGGTGCATGAATTATGGTTTGATTGTGAATGTGTACGAATGTCCCAAGTGTAAAAATAGTATGAAATTACTTGAAATGAAAGATGCGACAGATTTGTGTGAATGGAGGTGTGTGTCTATTTTATGTGGTTAAGCACATGGTTGAAATGAGCCGTAGAGTCGGTGTCTCCATTGTATTGTTGCATTTTAGTGTGGATATAAACAAATGCGAGTTTCTACTACTTATTATAAATATAATAAGTACAAAAACTGGGCAGAGTATAGGATTTCTTTGTAAATTTACCATGATTTTGTAAACTTTACTAAATTTCTAGTATTTACTTTTTTTTTAATGTAAACATGTATTCTGAACTTCTGTTTTCAGTTTTACTACTTAAAACTTGTATTTTCAATATTACTACTTACAACTTGTATTTTCAATATTACTGCTTAAAATATGCCTCTATGTACTTGAGTATTTTCAAATGTTTCTTTCTTTTTAATTTAAACATGCATTCTTAACTCATATTTTCATGTTTTTAATTTAAACATATATTCTGATCTCCTATTTTCAATTTTACAACTTAAAATTTGTATTTTCCGTATGACTGCTAAAAATATGCCTTCACTTCTTTATTTATTTTCAGTTTTACTATTTAAATATATATTCTAAATTTGTGTTTAAAATTTTTCTTGTTAAAATGTGCATTCTAACTTCTATTTTCAATTTTAACTGCTTTTCTAAGGCTAAGCTTGTATTTTCAATACTACTATTTAAAATATGCCCCCACTTACTTATGCACCTTCAAATTTGCTGTTTAAACATATATTCTAAAATTTTCTTCTGGTTAAAACGTGCTTTCTAACTTGTGTTTTCAATTTTAACTGCTTTTCCATGGCTTGGCGACATTTTTCGGTTGCCAAACCAAAAAATCGCCAATGGAATCCTATACTCAAGCTGTCCCTTTTCTTCTGCATTTTTTTTTTTAAAGTTTTAGATTAAATATGAATGCTTTCCAATCATTTATTGCTCATTTACTGCTTATTACAATTTCTTAAATTTCATGCTAAAACGTTTTACTCCATTTTGCTATTGTCTTAAAAATGATATATATTATGAAAAGTTTTAATATTGCATTTCGAAAGCATTCGATAACATTTTGAAATTCATTTTTTCTAATGAAGAATTGCTCTTTAACAACTTTGGTTGCTGTGAATTTTTTTATTTAAGAGTTTTAAATTTAGAGACTTATCAACATTTTGGCGAGTTTAAGATCAGTTTTTATAGAAAATTTTTAATTCTGAGATGTGGGAATTTTTTTAATGCATTGTAACATTGATACATTTCATTAAAATAGTGGTAATATATTGAAATTACAGGTAAAACTGCATATTACAGGCCTGTTTGGCGCATTTTCAAAAAGTCGCCAAATTGGTTATTTTCGCACGTTTTAGAAAATCACTAACTCATCATATCGCCATCTTAGATGGTTGCGAATTTGAATGAATCCTGTAAACATGCAAAAATATCTAAAACAGAAATTCAAGAAAAATCAAGATAAAGTATTTGAAAGTTAATAACTGTGTATTTTATGGGATCAACAATATTAAACTTTTCATAATACCTTATACCATTTTTAAGACAGTAGCAAAATGGAGTAAAACATTTTAGCACAAAATTTAAGAAATTGTAATAAGCAGTAAATGAGCAATAAATGTTCAGAAAGCATTGATTCATATATAAGCTAAAACTTAAAAAAAAAGTGCAGAAGAAAAAGGAAGATAAAATTCAAAATTTCGATGTACTGAAACATGAGAATAGTATAGTAAAAAAATAAAAGGTGTGAAACAATTTTAACTTTGTAATTTATATTTTTACAATAAATTTTTATTTATAATAAACAGTAGAAATTCCCATTTGCTTATATCTACACTAAAATGTAACAATACAATGGAGATGAAATTCAAAATGGCACGCTCATTTCAACCACATGCTTAACCACAAATAATGGACACACACCTCCATTCACACAAATCTGTCGCATCTTTCCTTTCAACTAGTTTCATAATATTTTTACACTTATGATATTCGTAAATATTCGCAATCAAACCATAATTCATGCACCATTCTATCACACATCTTTCGCCCTTATCTTGCAACTGAATCAAATAAGTAAAATCCACACGTTCAACTCTTTCGATGCCAGCCATTTTGCTCACACAATCTACTAGAAACACAGTGAAATGATGAAAATTCAAAAAGCCTGCTTAAATACTATAAACTGTATCCTTAAACCCTAATGATTTTCATGACGCCAAGAAGTTACTAGATTTGGTGCGATTTCGCTTCATTTGGCGACTGGCCCCTAATCTGCAATCTAGCTGAAATTATATTTAAAAAATAACATTAAAATAAAATATTTTTACTTTTCGCTGTCATATTATAAAGTTTCATTTTGACAACTTATACAATATTTTGCATCTGAGAAATAAACAAGGTATGATGCTATAAAACACAATTTATGAAACAGTTCTTACTAAAAGCGAAATTAGCTATGTAATTAATTAAAAATGTCTCCTTTTAATTTTTTCATAGTAAGAATTTTTCCCATGTAATTGTCTCAGAATATGTATCAGTTTTCTCTGTAAAATTAATTTTACACTTTTCAAGATTCCAGCAATATGTAACAAAATGAAAAATGTCTTCATGGTATTAGCACATAATGGATTTATTTTATAGAAAGTATGTGGTGAATTTCTTACTTTTTGGAGAACGTCTGGAAGAACAATGAAAAAAATATTATTTGAATGTTTTACTTCTGATACTAGAATCTTTTTCTTAATATGTTTATCTTCCCTTTATTTTCTCTACTTTTCACTGGACACAAGCATGGAAAATATAAAAAATGCCTCTAATCGTATCACATGGACAGGCGTTATAGAAATTCATTTTTTTATTAATAAAGGAATTGTAAACTGTCAATTTAAGATTCATATAATATGCCTTAATGCATCATACAGAACTGGAGCTAGGCATTTTCCCACCTGATGCAATCTGTGTGGAACCTAAATTCTGCTGCATAATGCCTTTCTAAATTCTGCTTCCAGTGCTTGCTCTAAATTCTAAAAGTTATGATATTTCTAGATTTTGTTGCTCAGTTTGTCACTAAATTCTAAAAATTCTGCCACATCAGCTCTATAACTAGCCCTTACCATATATATTTCATATTTCTTCTGAATTTTGATATTGCTAAAGAAATAAAATTAGCAGCTGTTTCTATACAATCTAAATGCATTTAGTTTTTTT
>KK112276.1:269580-287598 GCA_000611955.2 Stegodyphus mimosarum | reverse complement strand
TAAAGTTAACTGGTAGCAAAACATAAATAAAATGTCACTTATCTTCTTTCAAATATGCCCAACTATTATAAATATAAAATATTTAATGCTACTTGATACATTTTATAAAGTTGATTTTATTCTCAAAAGTATTAATAATTTTTTTAGTTCATGTTTAATAATAATTCATCCTACTTACGGATCTATTTTCTTTTTAGGATTGTATTACAAAAATGAAGTTCAGGCATAGATAATACTTTTAACTGAATTTATTCAGTTCCCATTTGCTCATAGGTCCTTAATTTTTTTCATTAATAGTCCTTAAAAGTCCTAAAAAATACTTAATTTCCTTGTGCAAAAATGTGTACGAACCCTGTAGAACAGGGCTCATTCCTCATATTTTTGAAAGATTAAGGTACTTCTCTTTTTGAACGACATTCTGCCAACACAGCTTATCCCTTAATTCCTCGTTTCTTTTACTTATTTCACCGGGTCCATCAAGTGAAAAGCTGCATGTCTACCTACTGTTTCTTCAGCTGGTCTTGTTTTGACTTTTCCTAAATAGAGAAATCTGTTCACTAAATAGTTTGATTGCACATCATTAGCAAGCCAAAATTTAATGCCGAATTTGTCCGGCCTTTTAGGCATATAGTGAATAAATCGGCATCGGGTCTTCATGGGAAATAATTGTTCATCCACTGTTATATTTTCGCCCAGTTTGTAATATTTTGAGCAGTTTTCTATAAAAGTATTCCAAATATCTGAAACTAGAGCAAACGGATTAGTTTGCAGTCTTTGGGATCTTGGTCTAAATTTTTACTTTCTTTTTGTGTTTCGTGAACAGGTTCTCCATTAGACGAATTGGATTCACTTGTTTTATTAGGAACAATCCGGTCTTCATTGGATAAACTGGATATAGTTTCGGGAGGAAATTCTGGATCAGGTTCAGTTTCTGAAGCAGAAACTATTATCAGAAAGACTTTAATAAAAAACTATCAGCATGTCTTGCTTTCATTAGATATTTTCCACGAACGCTTCTGTGCAACGTAATAAGCAGGTCAGAACAACAAAACCATCCGAATGAAATAATGTACATTTGTGTCTAATGAAAAATAAACTTCTAACACAAACAAAATGCACGAACACGGGACACGCAAAAATTTCCTCCTCTTCTTCCCACTCACTTCTTTGAAAAATGCGATCTTCCTTACCAAAAATTTATTTGGTTATCCATCAGCAAACTGGAAATAGCTAAAGTCATAGGAATATTGAGAAATCTGTAATTTTCTGTATGCTGTCAAAATGACCAATGGCCATAATTTTAGGTATAAACAATAGTATGAAAACTATTACTTAATGAACAAAAAAAAAATAGTATATCATGTAATATTCGTAAGTTTTTAGGAAAAGTAAAAAAATATCCTTTTAATTTTAGAATTTAAGGATTTCTGTTATTCTAAAAAAAAAAAAAAACTAAATGCATTTAGATTGTATAGAAACAGCTGCTAATTTTATTTCTTTAGCAATATCAAAATTCAGAAGAAATATGAAATATATATGGTAAGGGCTAGTTATAGAGCTGATGTGGCAGAATTTTTAGAATTTAGTGACAAACTGAGCAACAAAATCTAGAAATGTCATAAGTTATAAATAAAGAATTTAAAAAGTTATGTCCAATTAAAATGGACTTGTGCTCAAAATGACCGGTTCCGTAATTCTAGTGTTAATAAAAAAAATTTTCATGTGTAACAAGAAATTATATACAACCATTCTCTTTCAGTTTTTTCACCTTTTTTGTTTTGTATGGTAAAGCACATTTCTTAACAATGTTGTAATTTACTTTTTAGCTTCTCTAACAGTTATTTTTTATGTATTTATTAAACATATATTTTACTCTAATTTACTTAATTAAAGAAGTAAAATGTATTGACCATATAATTATATCACAATTTTAGACATTTTTCAAATGTTCTGGTTGTTTGCCCTAACTTTTTTCCCCTTTCCTTTTTTTCTTCGTTCCCCTTCTTCTTTTTTTCTTCGTTGATGGATGTTGATTTTCCTGTTATTTCTATTCTCTTAATGCTTTCGTAATAATTTATTTATTTTTCTTCTTTTTCTACTTTCTCTTCTATTGTTCCCTGATTTGGATTCTTTTTTTCTTCATCTACTGATGTTGATATATCTATATATAGTTTTCTAAAATACTTCAGCCATGTATCTTTTAACTTTTCTTTATTGAATGCTTGATTCCTGCTTATAATTCATATCTGATATTTTGGGAAATACTGATTTAATAAAATGAAATAAATCATGAATAAATGAAAAAGTTTATATTATTTGTTACTCTAGCAGTGAACATACACATATAGTATACATATTTGTAATTATGACAACTATATAGCTTACATATACTATACATTGATACAATATGTGACACTGAATCCAATTTTACTACTCTGTCAATTAGTAGCTTGTGTTATTTAAAAAATAGCATAAGTATTCTTCACTATTAAAATATTTTTATTTTTTTTTTAAATATATTTTTGTTATTTTAATGGTTTTCTGTACTGAATCTAGGCCACGTCAAAGACCAAGCCTAGATCAGGGGCCAGCAATGCAATTCCCACCATTGCCATTGTGCCTGCAAAGGAATTTTAAAGTGTATGCCATTAAAATTTTGGAATTTTAGGTGTTTGGACAACAAACACTGATAATTGTAATGAATAATTTTAATAAGAATTCTTGTTTTACCTTCACCATTTTGACAAATGTAAATTTAAAATTTTCACAAAAACTGCTTGTCAGCAACATTTAGGTAACACTACATGACTAGATAAATGATTATTCTACAGCTAGAAACATCTGATTCTACATACAAAACATCTGATTCTACATGTTTTCTGTCCTCATTATCCTCATATGCTTGTCCAGTCACAGTGTACTATGGTTTCTGTCTAGAACTGTTGTTCGTACGTAAACTTGTCATTTCATGAATTGTAATTTTAAGCAGTATAGCACCATGGAAAAAAGAAACAAAAACCAGAAGAATAATTTTAATGTTAAGTGGAAAGAACAATTTTGTTTCATTTATTGTAGCAAAAGAAGTTACTTGCAATTCAACTGTAGCAATTGCTAAAAAATGTAATGGAAAGAGATTTTTCATCACTACTGTAGTGCTGTAGACATTTATCTGACTTGTCTAATTGATAAGTGTGTTATTAATAAATCCAGCACTGAGCAAGAGAAAAAGTTCAGTCTAAATGCTCAAGCATGTCATATTTCAAATTAAAGCTGACAAATTCTAGTTTTGACATTGAGCAAACAGAAACTGTAGACATGATGATTAGTAGGTATGAGCAATGATACTTTATCTAATTTTCCTGTCTCTGCATCTCCTGAGTCCTAATATCTAGTAGCTAAACTCAGACCACACTGCTGCTGCCTTATTTTTATTTATTTGGACTTGTTTTTATTGTTATTTTAGATTTGATGCATTATTGATTTGTGAGATTGTTGAAAGCTTGAGAATGTAAATAAAATTACCCATCTTAATTAATCATAATTGTTCCTTGTTTTGCCATTTTAGCATAAAAATTATTTTTACAAGATTCTGTTTAATACTGAGAGTAATCGGTTTTTATTGTAGAAAGTTAATTGCTACTTGGATTAATATTAACATTTCTGAAAACATACGGCATAATCCTATAAAAGGCTAAGCTTAGTTGAAATTTTGCAAATGAGAGATATGAGTAAAAGACTTCAGTGCAGATTAGCGTAATCCTATATCAAAAAGACAACAAAAACCAAGAAAAGAATTTGAAACATTAGTTTTATTGAGTTTTTTTTTTTTAATAAAATTACTGTCTCTTTGAATGAAAGTGGATTAGATACAAAATTGAAGGTCATTCAACATAAATAATTATAAAATTGTCTTAGATGTAAAAAAAATTTCCAGTGTAATAATTAGCATTAGTAATTTATTATTAGAATGCACAATAAGCAAAAATCATCACACACGCAAAAATATATACATATTTGCTTGAAATTGCTTTAGGAATCTGTCACATTTTGCAACCTAAATAAGCTTAGTGGCGAGAAAAAATTTGTATTTCTAGCAAGGTGAAGAATTTTTCCATTACCATTATGATGTGGCAATTTATCTTGAGAAAATTAGCTGCTTAGGCTGACAGGTAAGCACTGCAGTCTCACATGCCAGGTTTTATTCAGTTGGGCTTTTCTTATGGTGGTATGTAACAAATATTGTTTATTGTACAAAGCTACCTGTAGTCTAGGAATTGAAAAATTTTCTCTGAAAACCAATATTTCTAGTTTCAAACGAAAGCTAACTAACCCTCCGATTCAGGGAAAATTTGTTCCCCTGTCTTTTTTTTTTTTTTTTTTTTGCTTGACAGCTAGAATTATATTGACGGGAGATCACGATCAGAAAATGTTAGATTCTTCTCTTTGTTTTCATACCTGTATACCCTCCATTAAAATTTTCGCTATACTCTGTTACTGTTTATAACATTCTCTCTAGTCTCATTAGTGACACTTTAACCTTTTAATTGGCATCTGTGGAAGAAGAATGTTCTTTATTTCTCTCATCAATTGAAGTAGTACATTATATTCAGCCGAAGAGTGATAGATCTATTTCTTAGTTTTGTGTGAAATTGTAATTTTAACCGGAACTCCAAATAAATCAAAGCCTAGTACTTTATTTTATTATTAAACTATTTACCATTTATTTAATAATGTTTTAAATTTTTGTTTGTTTCTTTACATTTTGTTAAATTTTAATTATATTATTCTAATCATAAATTATTTAATAATTTTAGTAATTAATTATTGAATGTTTTGATTATCAATCGCTTTATCATTTTATTAGTCAATTTTATTCATTTATTTATTCCTGTTCCTCTTTCCTAAAGATATTCCATAGGACTCCAGCACTTCTAATTTTAGAAATTAAGCCCTGTTAAAAGCTGTGCATATCTTAATGAATATAATTCATTGAAATGGTTCATAATGACCATTTCTGAGTACATAAATAAAATCAATATTGATAATTTGTAAGAATAATCTAAGTAGATGAAACTTAACTATAAGCAGTGAAAGGATGCTGAGGAGCAGTAGATCTACAGAGGAAGAAGGGCACTTTAATATATGGGTTATCTATACTATTACTTGCCAGTGTACAGTTGCTGCATTGCTAGCATATTCTAAAGAAAAATATTATCCATTGTAGGGAATGTGATCACTTCAGACTCGTAGAGATTATCATTAAGTACTTGTAGTTCCTTGATGAGCACTGTTTTGAGCTGTTCATTAGGTTAGGTAAATCAACTAAGGCAAAGCAAGTCGAAGGTTATCTGCCTATGGAGAAGGGTCCCTAAACTACGAAAACTCTCATGCAGCCAGGATTTGAGCGAAGGTCAAATTATTAGCATTTAACGACTTTTCTGCTTGGCTGCTTGTGGGTTCATTGAGCTGTTAGACATTTAAATAAGGATTTGTTTATACTGAAGTGCAGCTTACCAACACATTTCACACATGTTCAGTTGAATTTAGGTTAGGAGATCATGCCGATCATTCCACGTCTTGAATTTTCTCGTGTAACAGCTATAGTACTGGGAGGTCTTGCACTTGCCTTCATGAAAAGAAACTTGGGGCCAGCAGCATCTCTCTAAAGATGTATAGGGAATATGATTACATCATCACAGTACTGCTGACAAACTTTACCTCCATCCAGTGTCTTAGGCTGTGTGCTTGCTATGGGTTCATGCCTTTCCAAAATGATGACATCTGAGAATATTTAAGGGGTGGTCATCAAAGGCATCCCTTCCCTTAGGCAGATAGCCCTCGAGGGCTTTCCCATAATTAAATAAACCAAACCAACCAACCTTTCAAAAAGTGCAGTGGAAAACATCGGATCCATTTTACAGGGTTGCCACGCTACCTGGAAAACCGGAAAAAGTCAGGGAATTCAAATATTTTAGTCTAAATCTGGAAAAGTCGGAATTTCATTCTGCGATCCCCCCCAAAAGCGAGTTTTGCACCAATGTTGGAAGCCGTCACTTTGTTGGTGCGTGTTAGCGTCACTCGGGCAGCTGGCATAGAGCCAATTCTTGCAGCTCCAAACAGATTGTCTTTTAGAAAGGCAGAGCAAGTTTCCATTAACTTTGGTTCCCAGTAACTTCGAGAATCGAAATACTCGCATGCGCAGTGCATGTTGAACTAAAGAAAATACGTATTCTTGTATCAAACAAAATCGGTTTAATCCTAGTATAGCGGTGTCATGGAGGTTAGAATAGCCTCCGTGTATGGTACAGACGGGATTTGTACATTATGATGAGCAGCAAACAGGCCATTTTGGTGTTGGCGGCAATTTTCAAAATCGTGCCAAAACCGTAGCGTATAGTAAGATTTTACCGCAAAATCTTTTAAATACTTTTTTTCCTTTTTAAGAAATGCCTTATTTGTCATTTTGCAGTAAAATAAAAAAAATAGTAACCAATCATCTAGGCTAACCATTTAATGTAACTATACTCGCCAAAATATCGTTGATTATTGTAATTCAGCTTTTTAATTATTTTAATGTTGTTCATATCATTTAATGTTGCTTCTTTCCCTTCAATTTATTTATTATTAGTAAACAATACTTTCAAATTTCAGGAAATTTTCTCTGGCATAATCCTGAAACTAATTCTAGCAGTATGATGACATAACATCACGAAATTCAATGCACATATTTTTTGCTTTTGTATTCAGCTAAATAAATATAAAATACCTAAATTTATTTTAAAATATTATTAAATAGATTTCTTTCTTTCGTTTAGCCGCAAAATGTCACCAAAAAAAAAAAGGCATTTTTTATCCACATTGATCAGATTCTGGTCTCAATTTTTCAGTGAAGAAAACAACTCCTATTAGTTATAGTAGTAAACTTTGAGGATAATATATAAGTCATATCTAATTGGCAAATTTTTGTGTTTTTAAGTGGTACCGTAATTAATTTACCTCTTAGCACAGCCAAAGTGCATTACGCAGATAGACTGGAATTTTCTTAAAACACACCTGGAAAAGTCAGGGAATTTCATTCTCCTGTTTGAGTGGCAACCCTGATTTTAAATGGATTCTTCAAAACTGGCACAGAACTGGGGAAATTCTGTAAATTTAATTTTTTGGTACTTATGTATTATCCCATCAACTGTGAAACTGTCACCAAGTAGCGAAATTTAGCAGCATTTAAATGTGAGGAAATAGTATGTTCATAATATTTGCACTTTCTTTTGATGTAACCCAAATTATTCTTCATAAGCCATATTTTGCTTTTGTATATAGTCAACTGAATATGACCATTAAAACATTAATACATTGGAACCTGTGAGATGCTTGAACTCGTAGCATTCTAAATAGAGCTTCCGCTGAAATTGGAGAGTCTTGCAAATTATAACTCGACAAAAGCCTTTTCGTGGAGTGGGTCATACACAAGTCATTGATCTTGTGGCTCCTAGTCAATTCGTATCTATTTTTGATGTCATTGCAATTGCTTGACATTTTACATTTTGAGGGCAGTTGGCATGAATTCCTCTTCCTGTTTTTCCCCTTTAGGAACATAAAAAAAGGTATGTTCTGATTATCTGTGCTCCAACTGAAAAGTCGCAAATGAGTTCATGACTTCATTGAGTATTTATGAACTCTCTTGAAGCTATTTTTTCACCAAGCTAATGCACAAAAGGCAACAGCCATTTTCAATATGGCACTGCACTAAAATTTCTCTTGAAAAGCGGTCGATCAGCAGAATTAAAAAAGCAAGAAATGTCAGCAATAGGACACTTACCTTTATCAAGAAATTCTTTTGTGTTGCTGTTCTTCCCACATGCACAGTAATCTGTTTTTGCTTAAAAAAAAAAAATCAGGCAGTTGCACAAATTTGGCATTGTGCATCCTCCAAAACAGACATGCTACACATACCTGAGTTACCACATAAATAATTTGTACCAATCACATGGTTCGATGAAGCGTCGGTAAGTGCTTGCTTGTGTTGCCATTTATTTAATACAAGTGAGAAGTGTTGCATTGCATGAGCGGAACTCGATCGTGGGTCCATTTACTACAAGTTGAATTCTTTACTGCTAGCCCAAAAAGAGCTCTGTTGCGCTAGGTTCAAGAATTTCAACTCTTTTAAATTTTGCAGGTGTTGAGTTGTTTTTCGAGATCGCTACACACTCCCCGCCCAAGCATCTATGATGCTATGTGAGGAAAACGTTGAGAGACCTCATTTGTTGTCATGTGTGTCACCGTTAGGTTGTGGAATGTAGCGTGTGACATAGTTCGTCATTTGTCCTCAGTGGAGGGAGGAGTCTATAGTTCTCCAGGTCACCGATGTAGCAATCGCGTAGTTTGATGAAGCCTTGGTAAGTGCTTGCTCGTGTCACCATCTATTAATACCAGTGAGAAGTGCTGCATCGCATGGGCGGGACTCGATCGTGCGTCCATTTACTGCGAGTCGAATTCTTTAGTGCTAGCCCAAAAGAGTTCCGTTGTGCTAGGTTCAAGAATTCCAACTCTTTCAAATTTTGCGAGTGTTGAGTTGTTTTTCGAGATCACTACAAATTCTTTGCAATGTCAGGAGTTGTCGCATGATTATTTTAATGATATACTGTTTATGTCGTTGCCATACTGTTCATGAATTTTTTTTTTTTTTTTCAATTTTCCAGTGGGTTGCAGATAAAAACTTTTTCTTTCTTTGGAGCAATCACAATTTTAATTTATACACCTTTTTATGAACTCTCAAAGTTTTTAATTTTGTTTATAGACCTTGAACTGTACCTTAAGAATTCAATGGAATACTCGTAAGTATATTATATGGAGGTTATATGACTATTGGCTGTTGTTATTTTATAAAATTTTTGCTGTTAGATTTATTAACCCTCCTTAAAATAAATTTACTGATATATTACTTTGGTAGTTCTGCAATAATTATTTATAATTATATTTTAATAAATATATTTTTTGAATATTTCAGCCATACAAACTTCATCAGTTAGATAGTGGACCTTCTTCTGATGTTAAAGTCACAAAAGAAGATGCTTTAAAGTATTACAGAGATATGATGACTATTCGTCGCATGGAAACTGCGGCAAATAGTTTGTATAAAGAAAAAGTTATTCGTGGTTTCTGTCATTTATATTCAGGCCAAGTAAGTAACTGTTCTGTATCTACTTATTTTAGCTTAAAAATTATGAAAAATTCAAACTTAAATTGGAGAAAACCTAGACTTAATATGGAAAATAGTCTACTCGGTGGGTAGCGCAGCACACAGCTGCACCAAAGGTCCGGGGTTAATCCCTGGGCTCGGCAAGTCTGACTCAGTCTTTCTTCCCTTAAGTGGGTCGATAAATTGAGTAACACGTTTGCTTGGGGACTAAACACCAGGTGTCCTGTGACAAGCTGACTACTTGTCCAGGGTAAATGTTGATGCACTCTGGAGCCTAAAGGTCAAGAAAGAAAAGGGCACTGCAGACCGTGGCCCTCTAGGGCTGTTGCACCATTGCATGTAGTTTAATATGGAAAGTGCCATACTCTTTTTCTTCAATAAGCAAAAACACTCTATTCATCTCTCTTAAAATAAACAAAGTTTTTCTTTAAACAGATATCAATATAATATTGCTTGAAACTGAATGTCATATTGCCGTGCCACTTTTCTACATAATTCGTTTTCAGGTTGCTGTTTTATAAAGCTTTCTGTAAAGTAGTGCAATAAAAAGTCAGAGATTGAAACTTTGGTTATTTGAGGTTTGGGATTTTTCTGGGTATTAGATCATCATTTTAAATCTAGTAAAATGACATGTAAAAGTTATAAAATTTTTTTTTTAAAAAAAGAAGAAAAGAAATAGTGGTTTATGAAATAATGGAGCATTTATGACTTTAAGGAAATCAAACTTTACGAAAAAAAAATCTGAAAGGTTTCAGTCTTTAAATGACATCCAAAGGGGCATTTCTTAAACATTTTGTGTGTTACCTTTATTTATTAAATATGTTCTTCATATTTAACCATAAAATTCACTTGAAGAGCAATATCACAAAATAATTTTTAAATGAGCTTATCTTTAGAATTTCCGATACACAGTCTCGCGCTCTGGAGATAAAAATGTTTTTTCTGTACAAGGTTGCCATTGCTTGCTTTGAAATTCTTGAGTTTGTTAATAAAAAATTTGTTAAAGTTTTACAAAATATGAAATCGATAATAAAACAAATTTCAAATTTGGGCTTCCAGATGCCCGTATTCACAGGAGGATTATGTCATTCAAAATTTGATGGCTGTAGGTACTATTGTTTTATTACAATGCAAGAAACATATATACATTTATGCAGATTCTTCATTATTTAATTTCTTTAAATATAATTTACTGGGTGATAATATTTGGTGGCAACAATTTGAAAAGGGAAACAACGCTTTTAATGAATCAATGCAAAATGCCAAAACAAAATTAATAGTCCTTCTGTGCAAACTGCCCTTTGGACCCGCCCCCCAAAAAAAAAGGCTTAATGTTTTTTTGTTTGCTTTATTGAACTTTTCTTTCAAATGTAAGTTGTTTAAAGTTACATAATTTTTTGTGCTAATACTTTCTCTTTAATTCTCTAATCTGTTATATCATCTCCATTTATTACTTTTCCACAAATTCCATTAATTGGAAAATTTCACTTTTTGTTTGCAATATCTGAAAACCTTCAAATTTGTGGCTATCGCCATAAAGCTTAGCAACCTCCGGCTGTAAACTATTGGCTGTGTATCACGAGATTGGCGACTAAATGTTGTTCCACTAAGTTAAGTCTTGCTTTCTATTGTGTGTGAAATTATATTACTTGAGTTCTTTATTATACTTATACCTATTTCTCGCATATGCTAAGGCTTCTGTGAGTTTCAAATAAGTAAATTGTCAGATATACTTATCTAGGGGTTTCAGCACTATACCCTGTTATCCAGTTTGAGTTATTTGTTAAGCAAAAAGATGGCAAGGAGTCAAATTATTGAACATACTGATTTACACTAATAAATGGTTGTTTCTACAATTATGGAGGTACTTTATTTAGTGCCAATGTCAAATTAAGAATTGGGATTTTTCCACATTTTATTAAGAAAAATTATCAAATTGTTATGTACTAAGCATTGATTTTATCCCTGCCCCCCCCAAAAAAAAAAGTTGCTGGTGATCTGGAGGTTTGAATATTGAACATCTGGATCTCCTTTGTACTGTATGTTATATCTTATTTTAAAGCATAATTCTAAGCTTTTAATTGTTGAATTTTTATTTTAATACTTACTTAACTCTTATTTTAATTGACTTTATTATTAAGTTATGAAGTCACTTAACTCTTATTTTTAATTTATGTTACTTCTCCTTTCCATCCTAAAAATAATAGCTGCTTATAATAAAGCACTCTGTCTGCATCTTTTTAGATTAATCCATCTCACATGATTCTTGCAGAATATTCATAATGCAAATTTCAAATTTGAGAATCAAAATTTAAATGAATCAATAGAGATGAAATGTGAACCAAAACCAAATTTATTTTGAAGGAAGATTCCATCTTAGAGGGGTCTCTGCTTCTTTGTCTAGCCAAGATCTTAATTTTTTTAAATTAATTAAAGAATGGCTGTACTTAGCACCAGTTTATCAGTAATGCATCAGAAATGTTTGTCGCAAAAAATAAAGAGAGTTTAGACTGGCCATGGTTGAAAGTATCTTTGTTTTCTCTTTTAATTTATAAAATACATTTGTATGTGTGTACGTAGCTGTTTCTGTAATATATTTTGCTCAAGTTTATTGGGCCAGACTGTAAAAAAATAATTAAAATTCTATCCGTTATCTCTCTCCCACACCCTTATGGCAAACGATAACTTCAAATTTATGTCTTGAAAATCATTTAGGGAAGAATATTTCAGTTTTAATCGGGGATGGGTTTTTCTGGGGGGGGGAATGTTGTTTCCAGGGCAGAGTATGAAACTGGAAGAAATGAACAATGGCACATCTGTAGGGTTTCTAAAGAGGATTAATTTTCTAATAACAGTTTAACTTTCTTAAAAATAAATGTTTTATCATTTCTGTCATCAAATGCAGAGTGATTCAATAATTTGCTCTAAATATATAGCAAAATTTTTCTCTGAATAAAAACAAAAAAAGGTTTTTTTTTTTTTTTTTTTTTTTTTCATTTACAGTATGTTACACTTTATTAATAATGATATAGGTTTTTTTAATAATTAATTCAATTTTATTTTCTTATCTTTCTGAATAAATAGGTTCATTTTCTATTAATAAAAACAGAACTGAAATTCAATTCTGACATACAAATTCAGAGATATGAAAGCATATCTTATGGTACAAAAACATACATACTTGTATACATGTATATATATATTATGAAAGAAAGTTATTGCAGGCATATAAAAAATATTAAATAAGCATGTAACAATAATGTATAAATTGATTAATAGTGTTATAAATGAAAAAAATGTAAATGTATTAGATTTCAGAATGTAGAGACGTTAGGTTATTTTCAAAAGCAGGAGAAATAAAAAAGGAGCAATGACCTCACCGGGACTCGAACCTTGGACCTCTGGAATACACTTCAAGTATGCTTCCAATACACCATGAAGGCATGCCAAGAAAGCAAGAGAAATACCCTATATACTCCCCCTTTTAAAGGGCTACTGGGGATTTGCCGACCCAATGGCCAAATCCTGGTGGTAGAGAATCATCATCCACCACATTTTAGTTCGGGTGCCACTTATAAAGACATCAGGTTATTTTCGAAGGCAAGAGAGATCAAAAAGGAGCAATGCCCTCGCCAATACTCGAACCACAAACCTCTCCAATGTGCATCAAGTATGCTTTCAATGCACCATGAAGGTGGGAGAAGTACCTTATAAGATGGCATGTAATATGTATTTTATATGTACTTTTATTTCATTTATTTGTTTTGGTTGAAATGATTTGCAGGGGGAAGTTTATATTAGAAAATTGTTAAACTTAGTCCTGTAAAATGCAGATTCCAATCGTTCTTCAAATAACTTATGTGCATATAATTTGGAACAACAAATTCAGATTCTGGAAACACTGTCACTAGATGAAAGTGTTGCCTTTCTTTATCCTTTAGTTGAGTCTTGCTTACCAAAATATTTTTTTAGAGACTATCAAAGAAGTGTGGAGGTTGGTGATGGTCCAGATTCAAAATGCAGACTGGACTGTTCAATTCATTTAATTGTTTGAAAGCTAAAAAAATACTGTTTTCAGAAAAGCAAAAACTAAATTAAAGTAAGGGACATTCCTTACGCTGTTTAAAGGCTAGTCACTGTGTGATTGAATGCGAGAGTTCTAATGTTCAATTTACCAAAAAATTACAGTGTAATTGTGTTTTAAACTACCTAAAAGCAAAACAAAAGAAACCTGTAATGGATAGCAGTTGAAAAGAAACTTGCAAGGCAGAAAGCTCAATGAATCTTCCTAGTGTTAGTAACTCACTACAGGCAATCAAATTCACCGAAACAACCTTGTATTTGGCGTACATTTACTAAAAACACTCAATCGATTTTGAGGGCAGCTACAGGTCCCTCCTCATCAGGAGAACAAAATATCTAGAAAGGGAAAGAAACCTCAGTAATGGCTTTTTATAGTCTCGGGTAGAACCACGCGCAAGGAGGCAACGCCATCTATCGGCAAAAATAATCAACAAGAATTATGTTAATAGAATTTTAAAAGCAAATGTACGCCAAATACAAGGTTGCTTCAGTGAATTTGATTGTCACATTGGCGTGTTTCTCACTACAAGTACTTTTGTAGAGCCTAAAAGCAAAGTTAATTGGAAATAATTGTACCCATCGTGTTCGAGCTTTATATGACACAGCATTGCAAAAATTGTATTTAAGAAAAGACTCAATTTCCACTCTAAATTTCATATCTTCTAGACAACAGTTTTGAGCCATGTTCTTCTTGGAGGAAAAAGAATACCGGAAAATTTACATAATGTCTGCAGAACTAAGCTAAAGAGCTGAGATGATGGTTTTATTTGTACTTTTGATATTTATGAGCAAGATACAATTTGTGCACATTAAAGAATTTCAGTCCAAGAGATTACCACTTTATGATACAGAAAATTCATTAGGACCTTTTAATCTTTTAATTGGTTTAAATGCCATTAATTTTCATTAATCTTTAATTGATCTTTTAATTGGCCAGTTGATTTTTCACTGGAAGAAAAGAGTACTTTCTAGTGGTATTGATTGCAAAAACACCAGTGAATGCTGAAAAGGAAAATACAGTGATGATGATCGTAATCACATTTTTGAAAAGTTCCAACTGTTTAGACATCATAGACATATCCAGTCCAGTTGAGGTAAAATGACCAAAAGAAAAAGAATTTCTTATGAAGAAATATTTCCAAGTGACACTAAGATTAAGGATGATGGGATGTATGAAGTTGCATTATTGTGAAAAGGCAATCATATGCCTTTCTTCACCAACAAATATATAGTGGTAAAAAGACTTGAAATCTCAACTGAAATGTTAAATACACAGAAATTATCTGATACCTATAATCATGTCTTTAAACAGTGAATTGAATTGGGAATTATACATATCACAGAAGAATATGTTTCATACCAGCATTTTCTTCCCCACAGATTTGTAGTCAAGGAATATGGTACTACTAAATTATATCCTGTGTTGCATCTGCCAGGTAAAAATCGGATCTCCATCTTTAAACTAAGGTGTAAAACCCCCAATTAGTTAGAATTCATCCTAAGTCATCCCAGATTTAGAGAATTTATATATTATACTGTTGCAGATATTGAAAAGGCTTTTACAGCTCAGTATTCAGCCAGAGGAACAAAACTATGTGAGATTCTTCCGGTGTGTGTGTGGGGGGGAGAAAGTAAAGAAGTTAATATATCTCAATAAATTGATCTTTGGTGTGAAGAGCAGCCATTTTCTTTTAAGAGCAGTCCTAGATTATTATTTAGAGAGATATTTGAATGATGCATGATATAATACTATGTTTATTTTCAAAAGTTCTATGCTTTAAAATTTTCATTAAGTTTTTTTCCAATAATTTGAGGAAGGAGAATGTTGAATTTCAGGTGACATGTAGTTTGTATTCTGTATTATTTGCTTATTGTTTTTTACCAATAATAATCATTGTTAGTTTTGTGTCTTGGAAGTAGCAACACTATAACTTTTAGAATGAGCGTATGTAATTTTAGTAGGCTTATTAAAAAATGTTTGTTGTTTACAAGAGAGCTGTTTTATTTAAAATCCAAACCTATATTCAAAGTGATATTTTAGAATTTGCTTATTAGTCTCTGGAGTTCATGATATGCTGGTAATGTAGTAGTTTATTTTGACACATAAGCTAGCGGTTCTCAACCTTTTTATTTAACACGTAGCATCTAAATAAATTGAAAACTTTAGTACCACCTCTACATTTTACAATGATTATTTTTCAATTTCTCAATAGAAATATGAAAAAAATATATTTTGCCATTTGCACAAGCTATTTGTATGAAGTATCTACACTTAAAAAAATGTTAGATCAAAAATCGGTTACCATTTTAATTATCAAAATTTAAGTTATAACACTTTAATTCTAAAATTTAGTTCAAAATTTGGGCCTGTTTAAAGAGATCAATTTCTGTATGTTGTCTGGTCTTATTTCACTTAGTTTTAACCGTAAATTAGGATCCACTTTTAATTTTTTGTTTTTATTTTCCAATGTAACATGGAAGAAAATCCTTGTTCACACAGATAAGTTGTACAAAATTTCAATAAAAATTTCATAGCTTTATTTGAATGTCTTTAATTTTTTTTTTCCGGGAGGGGGGTTCAGCCAAGAGTTAACAAGTGTGTTGTTTTTGAAATCTTCTGTTAGTGTTTGATCACAGAAACTTTTTATCAAATTGTTCTTTTTCTTCACGAGATAAAATTTCAGGTACATTTGAACAAAATGGATTTCTAATCTAATTTTCTTTTACATAATGAGCCACTGGCTATGGAAAATACATGGTGAAATTATTTATCAATGAAAAACAAATATTTTTAACGTTGAAAGCTAATTGTTCTTTTAGTTTCAAATTATTTCCTCTTAGAAAACTTTCTAAAAGTGGTAAAAAGCTTAAAATGTTATTCAATTTTTTGATTATTAGCTCAAGTTTTTTTTATCATTGCATTTATTTTATCTCTAATGGTAAACAAATTAACACTTTATCCTTGTAATCCTTAATTTAATTCATTTAACTTCTCAAAAAATATCTTCTAAATGTGCCAACCATAATTCACTAAATAAACATTTTTTCAATTCAAATTTTGAATCACATAGGAAAATTTGAATTTCTGATTGAAGTTTGAAAAGACAATTTAAAACTTTGCCTTTGAATAACCACTTTACTTCAGAATGTAACAAAAGTATTTCATGTTCACTGCCCATATCTTGGTTAAATCGTAAACATTCTTGAATTTAAAGATTGGCTTTTAATAAAATTAACAGTTTTCACAGCTTGATTCAAAACGATTTTCAGGTTTTGGTGATCATTTTGGCTACTAAAGCTTCACGATGAATGAAACTTTGAGTAAATTTAGTTTCAGGTACAACTTTCTTTATCTGAGAAATAACACTTGAATGTTATCCTGTTAAAGCCTGAGCTCCGTCATTGCATACGGCAATGCACTTGTTCCAAGGAATATCATTCTCAGACATAAAATTCTCAATTGCTTTGAAAATTTCATTTGCAGTTGCTATGTCATGAAGAGATTCACAAAATAAATAGTCTTTGGCAATTCGTTTATCTTCTTTGAAACGTACATAAACTAATAATTGAACAAAGTTCGTTATAATAGTACTTTCGTCCAACTGCTAAGCAAAAAATTCACTTTGTTTTATTTTTTGAAGAAATCTCTTTTATGCAATTTGCCATCTCATGAGTTCGTCAACTTCTACTGTATCATTTGATTACGGAATATTATTACATTCATTAGCCTCTTTTTCATTGAATAATGTTAAAATGCTATCTTATATTTAACATGAGGTTTTCTCCAATAGTGTAAGCCTCGCAATTCTTGGGCATCCTGGGTAACTAGCTTCCAAAGCTTTTTTACTTGAAGAAACAAAACCTTTCATTACTTGTTTCCTATTTTTGGAACTCCGATAATTTCCTCTTAAAATATTCTTCAGATTTATCCTTTAAATTGGCATGCTTAGATTCAAGATTTCTTTTAAGAAACGATGGTTTCATATTTTGATTGGATACACCGCAAACAACACATTGAGTTTGAGGGTCCATTTCATCTCCATCCCAAGTAAACCCAAATGATAAATAACTTATACTTTCTGTAAAAAATGTTTCTCTTCTTTTCAATATTCTTAGTGCTAATAGATTAAACGGGATCCATCACCTGTAAATCATCACTTTCCCACTTATTCAGTCCTAGCCATCTCTGCGTTTAGTATTTTTTCACAAATATTTAAATATAAAATTTTGCATTGATGTATGCATTATATTTGAGCATTTTGATGCTTGAGAATTTTTTTTTTATTTTTATTTATGATACTGCATGTCTAAGGAAAGCAGAGGATTATGAAGTTAACAATGAAGAGTTGTTAGAGGGCTGTAAAAATGAGCTCAAACCATATCCACTTTACAACTTTAGAAGAAGCAACAAAAGATGGTTGGGAAGGGAATATCTTCAAAAAAAAGGGAAGTATAGAAAATAATTCTAATTCTTTGATTCATGGGATTTGTGCAAAATAGAGTAAGATCCAAAGTTTTCAGGTAATGGTATTGTCCTGATAAAACAGTACCTAGTTACAACATAAGCATTTTCTGTTTCAATATCATATTTCATTTAAACATTTTAAAATAACAACAAATAACATTGCACAAATTTTGGTTGAAACAGAGGCCTCAGAATCAAGCAGCACTTAGAGACAAAGCTACTTTAAGTTTTCATTAAATATCATGTCTTATATATATATATATATATATAT
>KK112276.1:209892-269457 GCA_000611955.2 Stegodyphus mimosarum | reverse complement strand
ATATATATTTGCTGATTTCAAATGGTTTTGAACTATGCACACCTATACAAAGTGCTGTTTTAAAATTAAAATAATTAGTTGTGATCCAAGAACAAATTAATCCATTTTACATTAATTCCTATGGGAATAACTGTTTTGGTTTATGAACATTTCAGTTCACAAATGCCTTTCAGGAACAAATTAAATTAGTCAGCTGGGGTTTCACTGTATTTCCGTTCAATAAGTTATATTTAAAAAAAGTCTTCCAACTGATTTTTTCTGCCACAGGTGGAATTTGATAAATCCGCTGAGAATACACCATGTATAAAATTTTTACTTTATCCTGATACTATCTGCAATACATAAAAGCTTGCATAATGGAAAGGAATATGACATCTTTTAAATTTCATGTGAGCCGTATGATATAGTTCCGATTAAAATTTAATAGGATTAAAGCAAATTTTCTCCTCTTTTGAATGTATCATTTTATAACTTTATAGGAACCTAAAAACAGTGCTTTGGAAACATTAGCAAAATAACAGTTGCAGTTGCAGAAAAAGTGAAATTGTATGTTATTCACAGAATCACTCCCAGAAAATTATATTGTATGATATTGTTTATTGCTGGCATTAAGTCTAATGATCTTGGTGGATAACTCATATTAGCATTGGAAGCAATAAATATGGACTACCTTTCTAAACAAATGTCCTGCTCTAATCACTCCGGAGGATGAGGCAATCCATGATGACAATGCTTGCCCACACTTGACAAAGATGATATATATGAAATTGCAGAAATTTGACTGAATTTGATTTTGGTAAACACATGTTTTTAGGTGCTCTGCATTTATTTTTGTGTATTTCCTAAAGTGTGAATATGAAAATTAAAATAAAAACTTGTTAAAAATATCTCATAGATATACACTTACTTCCAAAAGTTAAGCACGAAGATGTAAAATGCAAAAAAATTGACAAATACTGCTTTGATCGACACAAAATTCGGCAGGAAAGTAGCATATATATATTTATGCATAAAACAAAATCAACAGTTATATACAGAAATGAAAACAATATTAAATTTTTGTAAGTTATCAGATAATGCCATACTGGCGACTTAAACAGAATTATGTGTAAAGTGAAAAAAAGGACATTAATAGGTAATGTGATCCCCCCTCATCTGTATACAAAGTGACCATGCTTTCAATTAGGTGGTCAACCACCGCAGAATTAAGCAATCGCCATTCTTATTGTAGAGCAGTTTTCAGCTCAATAAGAGTGGCTGGAGGTGGGAAACGTAAAGATACAGCATGGCTGAGAGCATCCCAAAGATTTTCAATGGGATTAAGGTCGGGCGAATATACTGGCCATGCCATACATGCAATCCCTTCACTCTCCAGGTAGTCCTATGGAGACATGCGTTATCGTCCATTAAAACAAAAGTAGAGCCAACTGCTGCAGCGTACAATCTCACAATGGGTTCTAGGACTTCATCTTGATACTGGACAGCTGTCAAAGAACCCCGCTTAAAGATGTGCAGGTTGGTGCGGTATCCTAATGAATTCCCTGCCCACACAATAATGCTTCCGCCTCGGAATGCGTGATGTTTTGGGACTGATTGCGTGTTCGTTGTCCACGCCATATCCTTATACGTTTGTCATCTGGCTCCAGAGCAAATCTTGACTCACCAGTAAACATGACATTGCCCCAGTCAGACACATTCCAATTGACATGTTCCCGGCACCACTGTAATCATGACCCTCTTGATTGGATGGATAGAGGAACACAAACTCGAGGTACATGGGCGTACAGTTCACTCATATGTAATCTTCGGCCTACAGTAGCTGCAGATATTGCCTTACCAATGGACGGTGTAACCATAGAGTCACGCGTGTGGATGTCGCTCTGCGATTCCGCTTTTCTAAAATAGCAATATATCGATCTTCCGTGGGGGTTGTAACTCTTGGGCGACCGGCTATGAGCTTTCTGACAACTGTCTGTGCGGTTTGGAGTTGTTTCTATAAACTTGAAATTACAGAATGATGAACGCCAAAGAAAAGAGCAACATCTGTGATCAAGTGTCCTGTTTCAATGTGCGATACAGCACGCCAGCGCTCAGAATCTTCCATTTGTCTTCTGGAAGTCATAGAAACACGTATGTCTTGAAAACAAATTGTGTGAAATTTTTAAACACCTTCTATAAGCACTTACAATCAACTTCTGTAACCCTTCACAAAGCTGGCTTCTTATAAGACTGCCTTTTTTGCATGTTTCTTCACATGAAAGCATGATTGGCTGTTACCTAACATATTTGCATACTTCCATCTACCTGTGCAGCGAATTTCATCCTCTTCAATTCTGATTGGCTTCCAGAAATTAGCATTTTCCTCTCCGTTCTTAACTTTTAGAAATGAGTGTATATTATCATAAAAGCATTTTGAAAAGCAGTATTCATCAAAGAACTGCATTTGCTGAATAACATTTTGCTGCTGTCAGAAGTGTATGCTTTATATCAGTCAAAAAGAAAAGGAATTGAATTTTTAAAATGTGAAATGAACATATAAATAGATTGAAAAAATTTAAAGAATAAAGAAATAAATGCTTAAAAAATCTACAAAATTCATTGATGACTTGATTGAAAAACTTCAAAGTAATATCCATAATTGTCAACAAAATCATTTAATTAAGATTATGACTGAAACCTAAGGCTGCATATTACTTTAAACTGAATATTTATTAATTTTTTTAATTAAATGTATTGGTAAAATGTACCATATAATAATACCAATGAAATTAAATATTTCATATTCAACATTTAAAACATTATATAAAATACTTATTTTGTGAGTTTTGTGATTAGAATCATGTGATCATGTGAAATTAATACTATATTATGAGAAAGGTCTGATTTTGCCTTCTTCAGTTTGGATTATACATTTGTGAGTACTGTGCCTTAAAAATTCTATTTATAGTCTTTGGAAACCTTTTAAATCGTTTTTTAATTTGTTTTAGATTGATAATAGGAAAATATTCTACTTTGAAGCTTTTGTTGTGAAGCAAAAGATATCTCTGAAATACTTATATCTCCAAAAAGAATATATTTTGAAATATTATTATATTGTACAAAAAGTTTCAAACTGTCTTTAACTTAGCTTTTCACTTGAGTTAATTATATGTAATAGAAGGAAAACTTTGTTTTCATGTATGTACTTTTATGCGCTTGTAAAAAGTTACTTTTCGAATCTCTGTTATATGTAGGAAGCATGTGCAGTGGGAATGGAAGCCGCTATTCGGAAGTCAGATGCTGTTATTACTTCTTACAGAGCTCATGGTTGGACTTATCTGAGAGGTGTTAGTGTGAAAGGTGTTTTGTGTGAATTAACTGGTATGAAAATTTTTATTTCTTGATTTGAACTTTTTATAAAGGCTCAGTAAAGTTGACAAATTCTAAAGATTTTGATCCCTTCACTAAAATATAATCATCATCATTTTGTTGTGTTGTTGCTAATCCTTGGGTCCAGCTTCTACTAGAGGAGATTCACGAGTTTTTTTACCTTCCAAAAGTCATAGACCAGCATAGGAAAATTTAATATGTCGTTGTAGGATAAACCCAGGCACAGAAGAATATGTGCCGGAGAAGCCTGCTTATTATTACATTTTGGACAAATTTAGTGGGTTTTTTTACCATCTTGGAATACAAGGCTTCTTAAATGGCCACTACAAAATCGTGAGAGTACCGTCTGGATGCATCTGTCACAGTTCATAGTGAGGAATCCACCAGGGGAGGAACACGAACCAAGTATGTGCCAGAGGCACAATCCAAGTCATTTTATCAGTGTGTTTTCTGGCAGAATACAAGTCAGGCAATTAGAAGTAGCCAGAACCTCCTCGGCACCCTTCTTCACTAGGGCATCCGCCTCTTCATTTCCCCAAATGTCCACATGTGAGGTGGATCCACTGAATGTGCACATCACAAGAGGATGAGACTTGTTTTAATTTAGTGAGAATTGAAGTTTTAATTTTGTCCCCAACATTACACCATAATCCATATGGCTTTAGGGTCTAGAAAAGGCATTATAGTTCAGTCCCTCATCGATAGCAACGAGTTCACTTTTAAAAACTGAGCTAAATTCTTTTCTTTATTTTGACAATTCTATTAGGATCTCTGATAAGTATTCCATCACCAACATGGGAATCCTCATTTTTGCTACCATTGGTGTACATAAGTGTAGTGCTTTTTATGATGTTATTTATAATTTCAAGGGTAAATTGTCGAAGGCGAGTCGGCACATCATTTTTCTTTGTGACTCTTGACAGTGGATCAGTATGGAAACTTACCCTTGGAAGACCCACTGAGGAGTTAATGCATTGCTTCAAGAAGCATTGTTCTATGGTGGGATTGAGTAACTAGTTATGCTCAATTTGGCTAAATGGACTGTGTTTCTGAAGTCTTTTGTTATTATGCCGATATCATAATAAATCTGAGGTACAATTTTGGGAACCGTAGCTGTACAGTTTGTTGTAATACTTCACTAGGCTCGAGTTCCTTTTAAGACTCAGAGGCTGAAGGTTCGCCTCAAAGTAGACAATATCATTTGGGCAGTTGTTACATAAGCCAGTTATAATACGAGAAGCACTAAGCTGCACTCTCTCCTATTTCTGGACCTTAGGGCGGATAATAGCCGTATAGGTAGCTCTTCAAGTTCTTGCATCAGCACCCCAATTTCATCCTGAGATATATTTCAGTATATTAAGTCATTTCCTACTCTTCAGCATTAATGCCTTCACATGCTTGTTGCTGGTAAATTCAAGGTCTAGAGTAAAACCAAGATATTTAGGATGCCTTTCAAATTTGAGAGGCATATCAGCCATAAAAATTTTTGGTTGATAATTATATAACCACTTATTAGTAGTAAAAAAGCTGGCAATAGATTTAGATGGATTAAAAGTCAGCTTATGATCTTTGAAAAAGCTCCTCCACACATCAGTTAGGGTAAAATTAATATCAGGCTCAATTTTATCCACATCAGAGGACAATAGCATCTGCATATATACCGACCTCACATCTCTCCATTATTATCTTTTCAACGCCAGCCAAATGTAGGGAGAAAAGTGTAGGGCTCAACACTGAACCAGGAGGTTCTCCTGACTCATTTTAAAGCTATTTGATATGGTGGTATTCAGCTTCACTCTAAACAGTCTGTCTCTCAAGAAATCATATATCCAAGATAAAGCCTTTCCATTAATACAAAAATCCGTATGTAGTTTAACAATCAACTTATGTTTCCAGACCCTGTTGAAAGCATTTCATAGGTCCAGAAAAGCAGCCGCTGTGTGATTTGTCGGATGCAGGTTTTGAGCATCCCTGATCTTCTGGCAGAGGTAGAGAACCTGATGTGGCCTGCTGTGACCCCTTCTGAATCCATACTGTTCCTTTGGGACTGTTGTGGGTGTCAAGATGATAAAGTAATCGTTTTTGGACCATTTTTTCCTAACTTTGCATGGTATACTAGTCAGAGCAATGGACCTATAATTCTCGGAATATCCATCCATTTGCCCTGGTTTTTTGATAGGAACTTTAATGGCCTTTTTCCATTCCCTCGGTAGTCGTCCGAGATTCCAAGATTGATTAATGATGTCTAAAAGTCTTTGTTTTGCACCAGTGCCGAGGTGACTAAGCATTTGGCCGGGGACGATTTCAGGTCCAGGTGATTTGGTTAGGTCAAGATCTCTTATTTCCATCTCCAGTTCATGCATAGAGAGAAGATTTTACCAAGTAAAGTGTTGCCCGATACTGAACTGCATCCGCCATGGGCAAGATTTCTAGACTTTCTCTCGATTGTCTTGTCTTCAGCAGTAAAATTTAATTTACTTAACTTCTGATAGTAGGCTCCAAGCAAATCAGTTGCAGGATTTTCATCCCTGGAAATGTTCCCGTCACAGTCCAAGATAGTATTACATTTCTCTGTCTGCTGTTGGTCTTTACTTACATTTTTGACTAATTTTCATAATTTTGAGTTGGGACATCTGGCATCGAGTCTCTTACATAGGTCCAACCAAGTTCTTCTCTTAAACAGAGCATAAGTACCCTTTATTTCTGCATTGATTTTGTTCAGTTCAGTTCTGATCTGGTCAGTATTGGCATTGCATAACTTTATGCAGATTTTCTCTTTTCTGTATCAAGGGTAGTAAAAGAGGGGAATTACAAGAAAAGAGAGGAATGTATTGCTTTATATTTCCACTAGGAATAGTCTTTTTTGCTACATTAAAGAGCAGGGTCTTAAAAGATTGCCAATTTGCCTCAAGATCAGAAGTACAGGGCTCAGAATCAATTTTGTGTCCACTAGAGAACCGAAGGTATGCCAGTCCACTGTGCCAAAGTTCCAGTATTTTCTGCTATTGAAGAAGGTACTCTGTTTCTTATTTATTTCAATTAGGAGTGGCAAGTGGTCACTCCCAATATTTTTCAATGTGGTCCAAATACAGCTTGGAAATACAATAGAGATGTCGAGAACTTGAGATGTATTATAACTAAACGACTAATGAGTTGAAGAGCCGTCATTGAGAAACATAAAACCAGCATCGTCCACTAAATGTAGTAGATCTAGTCCTCTTTGGTTAGGGGTCGAGGATCCCTATGTTGGATGCTTTTCATTTAAGACCCCCAGAATTACTGAATTGTCATCAGGTAGATTTACAATATCATTGGGCAAATTTTTATGGTTGGGTGGATGGTATAAGTTATAAATGGTTAGAGGTTTACCCCTTCACATAAACAGTAATACCTTGCAGCTCCAGGTCTGAGTTAGTTAGGAGGCAGATACTTTTGCTGGCAAAGTTAATATCTCTGATAAGAAAAGCAAGGCCACCACCATCCCTGTCATGCCTATCTTCTCTAAGAATATTATAGCCTTTTTTTTTTCCTTTGATTTTATGGGTTTCCTGTAACTTTGTTTCGTGGAGGGCAATAATTTGTGCTTTTTGATCTTCAGCCAGATCCAGTATCTAATCAAGTTTAATTCTCGCCACATTGGTCGAAATTCCATTTATGTTGCATTGAATTATCCTAAGCGGGCGAGCCTAGGGAGGCTGTGATTGATTTTTCCATACCAGGCCTCTCATTCTTTTCACCTTCTCATTAAATCCATAAATCTTTGATCATGTATAAATATTGGAAGACATTGCTTTATGCAAATGTTAAATTAAACATGAAATAAAAATACTAGTTTTTATAAGTTTTTTAAAAGAGAAATTTGTTACGTAATTAATTCATTTAATAAAATCTTATTCCAAATGTTAGTTATACATACCCAACAGTAATTATTAATTGAGGTTTTTAATGAGTTTTGAAGAGCCTAATTGTTCAGTAAATTATTTGTAATAAATTAAAGTTTTAAGTGATCTTAAGTGTAAAAGAAAAAAATTGGTATTAAGATTAAGACTGAAAAATTTATGGTTCTTTTTCATGAAATAGTATTGCAGTTTTTTTTTTTTTTAAACAAAATTTATCTTCCAGGATGTTTTCTTATCTCTTTTACTTTACAGCAATCATAAAATAAACAATATTGTTAGGATTAAATTAAATCTGTGTTATCTAAACGGAACTGGAATGTGTGTGTGGAGGGGAAGGATTATGCAGTATGACCTTTTTTCTGCAACATTTGCTCCCATGGTTATGATTTAAATCAGATGGTGGAAAATAACCTTAAAGTTCCTATTTTAAAGTAACAGACTATAGTGCAGGCAATTAATTACTGACATTCAAAGAAGCCATTTAATGAACAGAAGTTAAAACTTTAAATAATAATAAGTAATTTACTAACAACTAGGCTTTTAAAAACTAATTAAACAATCCCTTTTGGGTATGTGTAGCTGAAATTTAGAATGAGAATTAATTTATTTATTTAATCAACTACACAACATTTGGTCAGATTATGTTAAAGTGTTGTTACATTTTCTTAGGAAGAGAACCAGGTTGTGCGAGAGGTAAAGGTGGATCTATGCATATGTATAATCATAACTTCTATGGAGGAAATGGCATTGTAGGAGCTCAGGTAAATTTAATTATGGAAGAGATTTTTATGTTATTATATGTTAATTTTTAATTGCTCATTTTTTCTATATGACCAGAAGTAGTTCTCAGAATAATGTTGTTTCATATACACAAGTGCTTATTTTCAGGGAAGAACTTCTTTTGGTATTTTTTTAAAATCCACCTGGTCCTTCCAAAAAGTAAAGCAAATCGTTGGCAACTAATTTTTCACCAACCTAATATGTGAAAAACAGCACCCATTTTAAAAAATTGTGTCATAATAAAGTAGCAACTAATTAACATCTAGTTGTTTTCTCTTGAAAAGAATCTGAGACTTGCAAAAATTGTGGCATCGACACACAAATTTGATCATTTATGAAGCACAGCTTCATGGAATGTGAATTTTTGCATTCTCTAATGGTAGGCAAAACATCACATTTCTTTAAAAAAAAAAAAGAAAATCTGAAATATTTCAGATTTTAAATCACATCCAAAGGAACTTTTTTTTAACATTTTGTGTGTTACCTTTATTTATTAAATATCATGTTCTTCGCACTTAAACCATAAAATTCAGTTAAAGAACAATATTGCAAAATAATTTTAAACTGAGCACATCTTTAAAATTTCCTATACACAGTCTCATGCGCTGGAGATAAAAATATTTTTTCTGTACAACGTTGCCATTACTTGCTTTGAAATCCTTGTTTAAATATAATACAGGGCTGCAATATTTGGTGACAACAGTTTGAAAAGTGAACCAGCATTTAATGTTTGACGCAAAACGAAAACAATAGTCCTTCAAGGACAAAGCCCCTTTGGACTGAAAAGTGCAATGCTTCCTTTTTTATCAGCTTTCAAACTCTATAGCCCCACTGTAATTCCATACCAAAAATATATATATATATATTGCCCAATCTCATTGAGCAGTAATCAGAGCAAGCAGTAACCAGAAAATTGACTCTCATATTTGAAAAGCCAAAAACCACATTTCTGGGTTGCCACATAAATACATGTTATGAATCGCCTAGCTTGGCAACATATTGCATTGTGTGGTGAATTCTTTTCAAAATTGGGCGGATAATCATAAGGGACCCTTTTTTATTCCCTAATGGATACTGCCCAGAAGGGACAATGGTTAATGTCACTGATTGCTATACCTAAGGCCGCATGTTTGAATTTTAGAGAAGGCATGGTTGTTTGTGAGCATATAGTGTTTGTGCAGCAAAGGGGTGCTGAAAATACATGGCAAGCCAAAAACTGCTTGAGAAGTCACTTCGGAATTTCATCCAGGGCAGAAGCTCAGCAGTTAGAAAGACCCAACAGTATCTAATCTGCTAGATGGATGCCCAGGTGCCAGACTTGATTCAACCTGTACCCATAGGATAAATGTTTCCTCACTTAGCAGTAATGTTGTAAGGAATTTCCCTTATGGGAGGTTTCTCTCTAAAAGATGTCATCTTGTAGCACATGGTTGATTGATAATCGTTCAGTGCAGCATTACAATTGTAGTTAGTTTATGTGGTGGTGTAAAAGCTGCAAATTAAGTTTTGTTGAAAACTAAGATATTTCAGAGCCAGGACTTTTAGATATTTTGTCATTTGGGTGGATATATTACTGTAAGTTGCATTATTGACTTCTGGTGATACCCAGCAGGGAATTCATCAAACATGAATTGAGTGCAATACATCAGTAGAATGTGGGATGGATAAGAGATTGCCTATGAAGATCATTAGCATACGAACTGGCTAGGCGAAATTTCAAAGGTGCCATAAATCAGCCATGTCAACTCTTGTAGTTCATGATATATGACTATTACATGGCATATGCCATTAAGGAAGTGGTTCCTCGCATTAGGAGATGCAGATGATCATCTGTTAGAAACCTTATTATCATTGTGGACAGTGATCCAACATTCCCAAACTGCATTGTCATTAGTAACCAATCATAATGCTTGCTTCATTATTTGCAATTTGGAAATTGTGTTCATGTCCAAGGAGGGAGGGGCCTACCTGCCAGAGTAGATCAAGACTCAGGATCATACTGAAAATGTTATTTGATGGCAAAGGAATCATGGAATTCATTCCAAACTGAGTCAGCAGAGAACAGTATGTAGCCATCTGCATAATACGCATGAATTACTGTGTCTGAAGAGTCTGACCTGTGAAGAAATAAGAATTTGTGCCTTCTTCAAGGTGACATGAATTTCTGCCTTGTTCAGGTTGGTGTTCCTCAACATCATTCTTCTCTTGTACTAACTTGGCCTGATGAAACATGAAATAACGTTCATGCTATATCTTTGTATTTATTTTGTCTCATCTTCTGTAGTTTCTTTGTATTCAGTTGTCTCCCAGGCAGATGGATTGAAGATGAATGTTTAATATTACAAATATTGCATTCATATCTTCAGATAATGCACAAATATAATATTTCATTTGTTAAAATTAAGTCTATCAAGAACATGTGAAAGAAAATATTATTAATTTGCATCTGCAAGTTAATCGAGTAACTTCTTTTATAAGAATTTTCTACATATTGTTGCAGACATAATTATAATATGTAAAAATTGTACATTTATCAGTCAGTCTTGCAATGCATTCGAATCTATTTTTGTTATATTTTACAGTTTTAAATCTCTGCAAAGGAAATGCTTTATGAAGGCATTTTTTAAAAGCTCTTTTTTACAATGTAGTTCATAAAAAAATTAATAAAATTCAAAATAATCTGAAATATATTCTTTATTTCATCTTATATACAATATGGAATTTGAAAAACTTAATTTCTTTGGAAAGGAAGTTTTTAAATATTTCATTCAATTTTTTAAATATTAATATAATATATTTATTTATGTCATGTTACTTTTTCTCTGAAATCATGTGGGATATGCATACATGTGAACATACCAATTTTTTTTTTTACATCTTATAGCTTTATGGTATTAAATGAAGCAATTAGAAATTAGATCATGTTTTATTAATTTGTTGTCAAATGCTGTGCATTTTGGATTACACTCATGTGATAGCAATGAGTTATTTAAAATGTAAAATTAATATGAATACGTCCCACATAAATAAATAAGTGTTAAATTTCAAGTTGTTTTTAAGTATTTTAAACTGTAATACATGCAAAAGAAATACACATGAAATAATATAAGAATTAGGTTTATTTTACAGATATTTGAAAACTGCAACTATTGTTAAATAATAAAAACTAACATAAAATTTGGTTTCTTTAGTAAACAAATTTCAACATAGATTTCATGCAGCTGTATTCTTCGCCAAACCATTTTGTTCAATACTTAGCTGATTTCAACATGTCTTTAATATCCTTTGAGACTTTTGTAAACGAAAAGTTTTTCTCATCCGATATTTTGAGAACAGCTTCTAAAACAGTACAAAGGAAAAATTCTAATAATATTTTACACTTTAGATGTTTTCAGTTTTTGTATTCTAAAACTGTAGATGAATTTTTGCAAAGAGAATTGAGTATATGATAAATTTGTTTTTGGTCTTTTAGTTCATTAATTATTTTTAAAGTTTTAATCTCATTAAAAAAACTTTTTTATTTTATTTTATTTATTTATTTTCTTAATCTTTTACTCCCACAATGAGACTTCAGTCCAACTACTTAAAGACAAAACTGATAAGTAATACTTCTAGGATCCTGACAAATTACTTTCCATATAAAAACTTCAGATTCTAGCTTGGCTTGGAAATAGTCCTGAAATGAGCCCCACTGAAAGAATATAGAAGATTTTCAAAAAGTAAACATACGAAGAAGAAATAGGAAAACTCAGGGCCATTCCTAACAGGAGGGCAGCGCATAAAAGTATGCAGACGGTGAAAATCAGAGATGGCCAAACTCTCATGTTACCACCACTAAATATTTTAAATTCATTGTAAGTACTTTTTATGTCATATATGAGTACTTAGTATGAAATAAAAATTTTATTAATCACTGAGCACTTTATAAATTGGAGGTGGCAATCTTAGGAAAGTACATGGGCAGCCAGTGACCTAGGCTACCATAATTAATTGTAGATAGTATATTAAAAAAAATCATTCTTTATCATAAGCAATACATACTTTAGCAATAAATATTTCAGAAGTCTTTAATATTTTGTATGAAACTGTATTAGGTCTCCAAATATGTGGGCAAACTGGACAAAGCATACGGACTAACATCAAAACTGTACTATGATAAAATCCAAATCATTCTTCTGTAGGCTAAATACTTTGCTCTTCAGTAAGTGAACAAACTTTTTACTTATCCTTATTTTATTTTATTTCATAAGGTTTAAACGCAAAGTTTTCTTTCTTTAAAACCAAATACTAAACATGCTAGTTTAGACAAAAACAATGAAGTTTTGTACAGTCCAGATAATTGGAAGTCTAGTATAATAATAAAGATCTTAAATAAATGTAATTATAGAAAAGAATGAAAGTGCACTTACTTCATATTAACTGAAATTAGAAACCTTTCACCGATGAAATCCGTTGTTAAAATGAAAAGCAGATGTTCTATGAACGGCCTGATTGCTGCTTTCTTTTAGCAATGGATAAAAGAACTACTGGTTCCAAGAACCGAGTGAAAGAGAAGTGTTACATAGCAGCGTTGTGTTAATGCTGGGATAGCTGGAAAAAATTTGTTTTGTCGAAAACAAAGTGACCGCAGACAAACATTTGCCCCCACAATGTCCCTAACCAATTTTGAGCATGGGAACTTCCAGCATTGGGATTTGCATGCAAACTGTAGAGTTCCCAAAAAAGAGTCATCTAAATGAGCCTTCTGAAAAGTGAAATTCTTTTGCGGACAGAGAAAAAAAGAAAAAAAACTGCTCTCGGAGTGCTCCATAAGAAGTTTAGGTAAATAAATTAAAAATTGCTTTCTGCATACCTAATGCACATCAACTTCAGTTATAATTAACCATCTAATGCATATCTCTTTGGCCTACATTAAACTATTGTTCAAGAAGTTAAACATTTTCGAGCATCTTCTATTCTATTTATTATTTTATCCATTGGCTACATGACATAAAACACATTTGCAACATGAAGCAATTAAAAGCGAAGCTTCCTCTGTGATCTCTCAGTGCTCATCTGAAAACTGACGCTGTCTCCGGTCTTACAGAGTTTTCCCACGTCTGCCAAGAAATTTCCAGTACCTTGAGTTTCTTGAAATTGCTGGAAAGCGTATGCAGTTGGTTACATTCGACCGGATACAGTTGCAAATGTAGCGGACTAGTTGCAGTTATATAGGAATCGGACAAAAATGCCGCTAAATGGTCGTCAAGCTTGGCCATTTCTCGCCAAATTTAGCAACAAAATTTAGTCACCAAAACCATCGCCAGCTTGTGTCGCCAATTTGACGAGATAACCATCTACCTCAATGTTAAAAAGATTTACCCCTGTAACCCTATTTTTCCGATAATGGTTTGTATTCTGATGCCTGTCGTGTTGTAGAGACAAGGTTATTTCGATGTAAGAGACGTGAAAAATGAACAATACACTCGCCGGGACTCGAACCTTGGACCTCTTGAATGCGTGCTGAGTGTGCTGGCCATTATGGCAGGAAAGCATGCTAAGAATGTGGGAGAAATACCTTATATACTCCCTCTTTTAAAGGACTACTGGGGATTAGGGAACCTAGTCGCCAAATCCTGCTGGTGGAAAATCATTCACCACTTTTTTTAGTTTGGGTGCCTCTGAAATTTCCGCATTTCTTTCTAAGAATACTCAGCAAAAATAACAATTAATATACGATCAATTTTTAGCTATGCATGAATTTTTTCTGTCATTTACGCTATGAAAAACATTTAATGATTGAAAGAAGATATAAAAGATTTGTTAAAGTCTTGTTCCAATATAATTGCCAGCATTTGTTTAAAAAAGGTAAATATTGTACCAAATGCAGTAACTGCACAAACTTTATACACAGCTTATTCTAGTTTAATGGGTAATGAGATATTTTCATAGAAGAAATTAAATTGTGTAAGTTAATGTAAGTGTTGATATGAATAAAAGCAACAAATTTGATGTAAGAAAATAAATAAGTTATTTTGAACCTCTTTAAATCAAGAAAATACATTTCTTTGCAACTATGTATACAAATTTAGATCACATGTCAAAATTCATTGAAAAATTGTGCCCTCATATATGAATATTAGAATAATGATTAAAGTAATTTAAATTTATATAAAATATCAAGATTGTTTTTAAATTCCTGGAGGGTTTTAACCAGAGGGAAAATAATTTTAAACTTAAACACGATTTAAACGCAGAAATCATTTTGATATCACATTAAAATGCTGTTGGGGGGGGGGGAATTTTGCATACCCTTTTTTCATGTTCGTGAAAAAAGGAAATTGCCAGAAAAACACTAGTTATTTTAAATTCATAAACTTTATTTTCAATCTTTTTAGAATTCTTATAATATCCATAAAAGTGACAAATGAAATACACCATGAAGGTTTTATTTTATTTTATTACCCCACCCCACCCCAAATACATTTGAATTCGTATAATTTTTATTCAAAATAACGTGTGGAAAATACGATAAAGAGTCGGCAGTAGTTTTAGTTTTTTTTATTCATATAAATTTCATTTACCATACCCTTATTTCACCAAAATTATACATATATTTTTGGAGGTGTGCTGCCTGGGGTGAAAGACATTTGCAGTCAGAAGAAAAGATTATCTCTGCAGCAGTGCAAGGTTTATTAACAATTCCTGTTTGTCAGTTCTAGAAATCTTTCCATATTAGTATTAGAAGTTCTACACTGTGGCCTAGGTACATTGCTTCAAAAGTTTACATGATATGAAGTTAGTGCCTGGTATATAGAAAAACACTAGTCCTTAAACTTATTGACTCTAGTAGCATTTATATAAATAGTTTAAAAGCTTAAACATTCATAACGTATCCTTTATTTATCCTAGTATTATCTTATTATTATTCCTATATCGTCCCCTTATTATCGTTTCCTAACATTATATCATATATTAATGAGAGCTTAAAGCCCATGTCAATGCCAAGAGTCTGAAAAGAAGTTAATTAATTTTAATTGATAATGATGTAATTTGTGATGATTGATGATTTAGGATAATATGATATCTGTAATTGGAAATGGTCTTTAGCTCTTTAAAATTGTAAATTTTAGCGTATCATCAATGTGAGAATTAAATATGTTTTATTTTTTCTTTTGGACTTATATATAGTTTCATAATTAATTATATTAACTCCCATTTTATATTTTTAACTCCCATATTACATTTTAAAATGTGTACCATCATTATGATAACTTAATTAGCAATTAAAAGAAATTATCCAAAACAGCTTAAGCTTCTAATAAAGTTGTAAATATTTGAGATATTACATGACTTTGTAGTCCTTAGAACTGTAGATTTGCTTACTCCATGATTAATTGCAATTTTCTCTCAAACTTTTCTTTTTTCCCACTCCACATATTTATAAAATTTCATGTGTTGTTGCCTTGTACATCTGTGCTGAAATGTAAGGCAAAATTAAGCTTAATTAATACTTAAAGAGCTAAAATATTTATCTGCTGCTCAACTGCGGAGAAGGAAAACAACGTATTTGTTTTTTTATTGCTAATATCAATTAAAAAACATCTTTTATGCACGTAGTATAAGTTTTATTAATTTAAATTAAAAAAAGACATTGTTCACCCCTCATTTTATTCAATAAATTTTATTAATTTAAATTAAAAAAAGACATTGTTCACCCCTCATTTTATTCAATCTATGTCTTTAACATAGACATGGCCTATAAATGAGTAAAATTTTTTGTTTTACTCAAGTTTGGTTTATTGTGGTATAAATTACATAAAATTTAAAAGGTTTGGATTTTTTCTTCGTAGCTAAAGTTTCTTCTTTAGAAGTTTCACTTTATTTTTTTAATTTAAAGCGAAGAAATATGATCTGTAAACTGTGCATACTTTATGCAGGCATGTTCTTCTAGAGTACATAATTTGAAACATTCAAGATGATTCTCATTTCATGTAAATAAGTGAGAATTATAAAGGTGTAAGTAGGAAACTTATGTATAAATGTAATTTGAACTAAAATTAACAAAATTTATTGCTAGTTCTGGTATTAGAAATTGTTCATTGAAAAATTTTCATACTTGTTTTGGTATTTTATACATCTATTCATTGTAACTATAAATAATTAGGTTCCTCTTGGAGCTGGTATAGCTTTTGCTTTGAAGTATCTTGGACGTGATGATATATGTTTAGCTCTGTATGGTGATGGTGCAGCCAATCAAGGACAAGTCTTTGAAGCATATAACATAGCAAAATTATGGAGTTTGCCAGTTATATTCATATGTGAAAACAATGGATTTGGTATGGGCACAAGTGTTGAAAGGGCTTCTGCTTCAACTGATTATTATACTAGAGCTGATTACATTCCTGGAATATGGGTAAGTCAAGTAAAAATGTTTTTATATTTAGCTTTTGTTGACAGCGTACATAGATTTAAGGGAAGTAAAAGACTTAATGTGTACAAATCATTATCTGGAAAGTAAAAAACAATTATACCACACTGTTATCTAATGCTTTAGATAGCTTCAGATCTTGCAAATAAGTAAAATAATATTGTTTTTATAAATATCTTCTTTGAAAAATATATCTAAGTAGAGAAAGTGTTTTGTTTTTCTTGCAACTAAGTATAAAATATCATTCAGTACAAAAACAGTGAATTGGATCAGATTAGTTATAATTCATCAAAAGTTGTAGAAAAGACGCATTTCACTATGGTTTGGGCAAATTCTTCATAATAATTAACTCTGGGCAGTTTCTTGTCATTCTCAAAAAATGTAAGTACAATCAATGGTCTCCTCTCAAGTACAAAAAGTTAAAATTCAAGTAAATAAAGGGGAAAATATAAAGTCCCACAAATCAGCCTAATTTGGACTGAGATGATGTTGAGTTTTACAGAACAAAGGGTGAGTTATTCCTAATATTTTATCCAATAGCTTAATCCATGGCAATGTTATTAATAGTTTTCTTTTTCTCTGTGCTTCCAATTCCATTTTCTTTGTATGTAAATTTGCTTTGTTTTCTTGTTTGACATTTTCTCTTGCATAGACAACACAATGCAGCTCATAGTAGGGTATAAACCTAATAGGGTAAAATCAGCCATAAACCTGATAACAGCTAGTAATAGAAAGGAGGAATGCAAGAGTAATTGGAAGTGGTTGCCTAACTTTTTTCATATATATTTTGTAGAAGAGGAATGGGGTAGATTGGAATTTCTACAAAAAGAGCAAAACCTATCACAAAATTCATTATATAGGTTCCAAGAAATAGTGTCACAAAGGAAAAGGGATAAAAATTGCAAAATTTTAGTACCATAACAAATATATATTGTAATTGTAGTGATACAGTAGTTTAAATGTGCATGCATTGTTTACACTGTATAGGAAAAGTTAGAAATTATTACAATCTGTTTATTAATAAACTACCACATTGTTTCAAAGATAATATTCTGCTTGACCAGCACATTTTAGCAATTAAAAAAAAAAAGTTATTACCAAGTTATACATTTTGAGTTTTGAGGGACTGTACTGTAGTGAAATTTTTAAGTATTTTAATTTCTACATCTTCATAAAAATAATTTATTTTGTAAGTTATATGAATCTTGTATTTGTACAAGTAAATTTTTTATTTTGTCTTTTTAGGTTAAATAGTCGTAGTCCTATTTGTTTTTTGAAAAGATTTTGTCTCATTCAGAATGTGAATATTTACTGCTTGCACACATTAGTATGAAATATCGTTTTCAATTTCTTGCACATGTATTATTGGTCAACTGAAACCTCAGAGAAGACAGCCACATGAGAGGTCAAAATTCAACTTATTCATTTCAAATGGTTAAAAATTTTAATGGTATACATCTTGTTAAGAAAACTCAGTGTTAACAATGTATTAGCTTGTATGCAGGGACATTTAAATGCTTATTTACTATTAAATATTAATTTTATTAAAGGAAAGGATACTTTTAAGATGTTTTTCATAAATTTAGCAATCGTAAGAGGTTAAATATTAATAAAGACAGTTGTCAAAAATATATTGAAAACTCTAATAACATTATAATTTTTAACTAAAATTTTTCTTCCATGCTAAATATATGTACACAAACCATGTAATGTAACATTGCAAAGTGTTATTGAATACGAATGATCCTCAAACCCTCCATTAGTGGTACTTAAAAGTGCATTTTTGAGTTCATTTGTGAAAGAAGTACTCTTTGTTTTCTCAATGCAAATTTTAGTTGAAGGTAATTAATAGTGCATATTAAAAAATAGGTAAATAAAATAAAGCTGCTGAAGAAGGGTCTGAGTATAAAAATTAGTAAAAACTGTTTAATGGTAATGAGGTGTGCATAAAAATTTATCTGTTATTGTTATTTAAGAAAGTTTATGTGTTACTTATATAGTATCCAGTTAATCATGTTATTGCTCAGAACTTCTCATGGATTGCAGTTTAGTGCAGTATTTCCTGTCCCTATAGTTTCTCATGCATCCTGAACTGCATGATCACAAGTAAACAACCATGGTGCTTCATTTATAACCTGTAACTGAAACTTCAGTCTGCAACCTAGAAGTTGCTTTCATTTCTGGGAGATGGGGAGACAGAGGGAAAAACCAGAATTCAGAATTTTCCTGTAGTTGAAGTTATTATAAGCTATTCTTCAGTCCTAAATTATGCCAAAAATAGCTATAATATGGTGTGTATCTGAAAGTAGAAATCAGTGGTCAAGGCAGCATTTTAAACTGGGAGGAGATACTTATTTCCAAAGTGTTGATGGATTAAGTAGTCTGGCTACTTTATTGACAATATGCAATAATACCAAAATGTCAAGTTCTGGATTAATGATCAAAATTTTCACAAGACAGAGTACATTTAATATTTATAAAACTGTTCTATCAAATTATGAACTGTGCATTTCATTTGCAATATTTCATTATTTAGTAGACAGAATAATGTATGTAAACAGTATTCAGGATTTTATTCTTTAAAATCTATATTTGAAGTTATTCATCTTCAAAAATAATGATTCAAATAATAAGTGAAACTATATATATTATATGCATGTATCTGTGTGTATAATATAAAAAAATATGTAAAGCAAATATCTGACTTTAATTTGCAATATCCCCTTAATTTTATGTTTTAATTGGGCTATATCCTCTTTTTGTTCTAAAAATAATAATTTCTTTTGATCTCTAAACTGTATCATTTCATAATTAATAGCTGTTATGTGATTCTTGCACAATGCTAGTGATGCAGGCACTTACATATATGCTTCAGCAATAACATTTCAATTCAAACGGAAACTTTTTTTAATAGCCAGTAGGAAAATTCGGAAGTAAAACTTGGATTACTCTTTGCTCAGCTTTCATCTTGAACTCATCACATTTTGCTTTCCCGATATGCCTAGCTAAAGCTGCTGCTACTGCTTTAACCCCTTAACTTAAAAGCTCGAGAATTCTCAGGATTTTAACTTTTACGTAAACTTAAAAGCTTAAGAATACTTATTTTTTTTGACAATATCCTGTTTATAAATTGAAACCCTGAATGAATCACTGCTGTTGGGTGAGTTACAAATGTGGCCTGAAGGTCATATTTGTGGTGCAAGTCAGAATTTTGCGTTTAGATCAGGAATCTAAAGAATAATGTAAATGAATCGAAAGAAAAATGAAGAATATTTTCGCATACCTGTCCAAATACCAGTGATGGTACCCTTTAATATTAACATTGCATTTTTTCTGTTTTGCAGTAAGATCAAAAAGTAAAATACATATATTTTTTATAAACGTATTAGAACTATAAAGTATAGATTAGAATGTTATGGGGGGTCATTTTCGATGTGGGTCTTAAAAGAGTCCTTTATAATGTAACAATAATTTATTAACAGGTTTAAGTTGCACATGGACATTACATTTAACATAAGAAAATTACCAAGCAAGAGTATGATATAACCTGTCAGGTCCGACACTTGGCTTTTACTGGAGTATTTCTCTGGCTACTCACCAGAGGGCTCCCTAGTTGTTACAGTTAGTCCAACAGTTTATAGTAGCAGCAGAGCTTGTATTAAAAGATTGGTTACAAACTTCCCCTCTGCCTACATCCCAGCAAGGAGACAGAACTGGAAGATGTGGGAGCTCTTGTAATATTGTGTCTAGTCTCAGGTTTTTTAGTTTCCTGGGCAAGGGGACCTCTCTTTGAAGCACTGTTCAAAACCACAAGTTCTTGATTAGTTCGAGAATGCAAAGCAAATTTTTGCGGTCGACCTCTCTTCCTAAGTGGAACAATGGGAGAAGTGCACGTGTCTTTGAAATGTGTTATTGCGTACGTATGGTATGTCCCTAAGAGTTCTGATGGTTTATGAAAGCTTGAAATAACATAAGTAGTAGATGATTTCTGTGTCATTACCAAGTATGGACTGTCACGCTTTGGTATAAACTTTGAAGTCTTTTTGTTTTTTGCATTATTAACGGGATGTAAATTGACCCACATTTTATCACCTGGTGAATAAAACACTTGTCTTCATTTGTCATATTGCTTTTAATGCTGATCTTGCTTAATTTTGATACATTCTTGTATGCTCTTTGTAACAGTTGTGAATCGTTTAAGATAAGGGGTGTTTTCAGGAACAAATTTATCATTTTTGACCACAGCTTTGATGTCATGGATAACGTCATCGACAGCCCTCAGCTCTTTTCCAAACATTAGGAATGCTGGTGTTTGGCCTGTAGTGTCACAGACGGCCATATTCATAGCGAAGCGAATAACCGCGAGTTTCGAATACCAATTGTCATGCGCACCTCTTGCAAGAATTGCAAGACGAGGTTTTAAGTCTCTATTTTTCTGTTCCACAGGATTAGATTGAGGAAAGTAAATTGGTATCAAGTTTTGATTGATATTTAATGTGCTTGTACTTTCAGGTTGAAAGACTGAATTTCAAGTGCCCATTTAGCAAGTCTTCCGGTGTGAGACTAAAGGTTCAAAAGCCATTTTAAAGGTTGATGATCAGATGCTGTAGTTACTTCTGATCCTTCTACGTAACCACAGAGTTTCTTCAGGGCCCAGATGACAGTGAGGGCTTCTTGTTCAGTCGTCAAATAGTTTCGCTCAGTTGGAGGAAGCAATCGCCTGGCATATTCAGTAGGGTGCACTTTTGACCCTTCCCCTTGAAGTAAAACAGCTCCAAAATCATAATTGCTTGCATCGGTTCGAAAAGTATAAGGTTGAATTCCATTTACTTCCTTCAACATGGGAGGTGTTATGAGGCATCATCGTGACTCAAATTAGTACTTCCTATAACTCATTTTAAGTGATATTTCAGTAATTTTACTCCCGCCTCTCAAAGGCCTCTGAAATCGGGAGCAGAAGAGGGATTAAAATTCTACTTTATTCCTTCTCTAGTGGTGTACTCCTTAATTTTTTCTTTATCGCCCTTGAACAAATTCCCTATAAGTTTATGTAATTCATGGTTGGCTTTAACAAAATTCGTTCCATTATCACTAAAAATCTCAGAAGGCTTACCTCTGTGTGCTATGAATCTCTTTAACGCACAAAGGAAGGCTTCACTGCTTAATCCATGAACAATTTCAAAATGAACAGCCTTAACAGCAAAACATAAAAATGCAAACAAAACATCTGTTAAATTTCTTTGTTCTACCAGAAAAAGTTTTTATGGTGAAAGGTCCAGCAAAATCAATACCTATTTTATTAAATACTCTCGTAGGAGTAATTCAAACTGATGGTAAATCTGTCATTATTTGCCGAGAACCCTTCGCATTTACCTTCAGATAAGTTATACATTTGCGCAACAATTTTCTTACAATATTCCTGCCCTTAACAATCCAGAATCTTGTTCTAATAAAAGAAAGAGTTCCTTCTGCACATATATGAAAATACAAAACATGATAATGATTAATAACAAGATAAGTAAAATTATGATTATTAGGCAGTAATATCGGATGCTTCTGATGAAATCCCAGCAAACAATTTTTTAGACATCCACCAACTCTTAATATTCCTTCACAGTCCAGAAATGGGCACAAATTCAGTAAATTACTAGCATACGGTAAAGGTTTTCCCCATTTCAGGTACCGAAGTTCCCCAGGAAAGGCTGTTCCTTGAACGTTTCTTACAATGTACATCAAGGCATGAGAGAGTTCCTTACTTAATAAATGGCCAACAATTTCACAATGTCTTGCATTATCTATAAAGCGCAAACACCAAGCAGTCACTCTTTGAAGCTTGATGAATGATGAACAGTTATTAGTAATATCAAGATCATCTAATCCTTGCACAAATGCACGAAGTTGCTTTGGCGCGTCCTTCAGCTCTTGCAGATAAAGCTGTGTTTTCTCTATAAATACGGGATTACAAGATTTGACTTCTGCCTCTTTGTGCAAAAATGATGGGCTGCACTACCACAAGTGACAACACTCAATCTTATTTGCATCCTCACCTCTTGAAAGCACGTCAGCAGGATTATCTTTTGAACTGACATGGCTCCAGCTTTCAATTTTTGTAAGTTCTTGAATTATTTTAACCTGATTCTTTACAAATAATTTCAATTGAGATAGTGGTTTTGCAATCCAAGCCAAAACAATTGTTGAGTCTGTGTAAAGAAACACTCTGTCAGTATTAACCTGTAGAGCATCCTTCACCTTTTTAATCAGCCTTGATAATAGCACAGCACCATACAATTCTAGACATAGAGTAGTCAATTCCTTCACAGGTGTGATTCTTGATTTTCTGCAAAGAAGACTCACCTTAATTTCTCCCTTGCTATTCAGACAACGAAAGTAAACCACAGCACCATATGCTTCCTTTGCGGCATCGGAAAAACCATGAAGCTCAATTACAGTGGCGCAATCCATTGACACACGACGTGGTATTTTAATTTTCTTAAGTTCCAACAAATATCTGCGAAAAATTTCCCATTTTTCCTTTTCTTGATATGGCAGTTCATCATTCCAGTCAGTCTTCATCTGCCATAACTTTTGCATAAATTTTTAGCCTGTGTGATAACTGGACCTAAGAGACCCAAAGGGTCAAATATTCAAGCAATTTCAGATAACATTACGCATTTGTCAGAAGCCCCGAATTACAGGACACATTAAAGTAAAAGGCTTTCTTCCTTTGTTTCCCATCTCAGCCCAAGGGTTTTTACCATGCTATTGTTAGTTTCAGCAAAGCCATATTCCTTATGATTGGGAGGAACATAATCCAACAATTGTTTTTCATTTGAAGACCATTTGTGAAATGTCACACCTCCACTATTTAACATCATTATTAACTGTTGTTGCAATTCAAGTGCTGTAGCCAAATCTTTTGCACCAGTTAATATGTCGTCGACATAGAAATCAGATAATGCGGCAGCTGCCACCAATGGATAATGCTCCCTTTCATCAAACGCTAATTGTTTTAATACTCTAGTAGCTAAGAATGGGGTACATGCAGTGTCGTAACTCACGGTCATCAACTGAAACAATTTAATTTCTTCCTTAGACTCCCCTTTCCATAATATGCACTGTAAATGTCTTTGCTCAGGATTCACCCAAATTTGCATGTACATTTTTTGTATATCAGCAACAAAAGCTATCTTTTGCTTACAAAATCATAAAAGAATTGAAAACAAGTCTTCTTGAACAACAGGACCTTTGAGTAAACAGTTATTCAATGAAATTCCATTGGACGAAGGTGCTGATGCATCAAAGACGACAAGTAACTTTGTTGTGGTGCTATCCTCTTTCAGTACTCCATGATGAAGCATTATACAGTAATTTAAATTACATGTAAATTCAATTTCTTGCATATGTCCTAAGCCCCTATATTCATTTATAAAATCAGTGTAAAGTATTTTAAATTCTGGATTTCGACCCAGTCTCTTCCATAATTTTTCTAATCGTGTTTTAGCCAAAGTTTTAGATTCACCAAACTGCGAATTTTCCCGTATTGGCAAATTCACAGTATATTTCCCTGTGATTCAGTCCCTACGATATGTTTCACGAAAGATCTTTTCGCATTCAGTCTGCTCGTCTTGTAAACTGGGCGTATCCTCAATGTTTTCTAAATTCCAAAACTGTTTAACACTTGTTTCCAGTTCATCTAACTGTGAGTTGAAACCACAATATTTTATCTCTTGCGCACCCTTTACCACTCTGCCAGCTATATAGCCAAATACTGTTTCTGTCATTATCAACGAGTTATTAACATGTAGTGTACCAGCCCTCAATCTATCGAAGAATAGTTGCCAATACATCCACTTGACCAGGTCTGTAGAAACGAGGGTCTTCTGAAACAATATTTTCAGGTATGCTCAAGTTTGAAATATCTATCTGAGCAGCTGGCATTAAATCAGTGATCTTAGGTACGATCAGTAGGTCTAGCGAAGAAAAAAATGTTAATAGTTTGTTTACAATTACTGTCTGTTAAACTTTCGATTTCACCTCACTGGTTTCTGTTTATATTAGTCTCAGAGGTGGTGGTGGCAACATTTGACTCCGAGATAGAATTTGCGTTCTGTGCAAAAGATAATTGTGAGATTTAGACTTACAAAATTTGCATGCGTATTTTGTTTTGCAGTTAATTAACTGATGCGACTGTGATAGACAATTTATGCAAAGTTTTTGCTTTTTAACAAATCCAAATTTTAAAAAAAAAATCACAATTATACAACAGATGAGATGATTTTTTACACAAATTACATGCAACACTTTTTGAATCCAAAAAAAAAAAAGTTTTTAAACTTGTTTTGAAAATGTGGAGGCTTTGTTCTGATATTATGACACCCACTTTTTTGTAAATTTTCCAAAATCTGACACCTCTCCTGAAGAAACGAAATAAATTTATTCCAAACTGGCAAATCTGAGGATGTTAAAGTCATTTCATATTCCTTACGAGTTACCTTATCCAGCTTTTGCAAAATAATATTTATTAACAAATTTTCACTAAAATTATTCAATTTAATGCTCATTACCTTTAAAGCTCTAACATGTTTTAAAACAGAATCTACAAGCACTTTTAGTTTTTCAGCCGACTCAAATGTGATATTATCTAAATTCAGTAAAGAATTTCCCCTAAATCCTTTAATTCTTACCCTTAAAAGAGTCATGTGAGGTGTCTCCACAGACAATGTATGTAAGTTTATAGCTTCGAAGTCGGCTGAATCTTTACTTAAAGAAGGAAAGCAGGTTGGACACTTAGCCTTAACGATGCCTGATTTTCCACAATCATAACAACTAACAGTTGGTCGATCTTCTCTCATTCCAGAATTCCTTGTCGCTGAGTTTTTAACAATTTGAGGGTTATTTTTATAATTTTGGGAACCACTACATAGAGAAGGTTTTGGAGTGTTCTTACTGACATTTATACTTCTGATGTTTTTAGCTTCTTCATATAAATCAAATTTATCAGCCAGTTGAAGAGGACCAATGATCCACAAAATGTTCTTTATGTTCAGAAGATGATTTTCTTTTAATTTGGTCCGATATCATCAAATCAATTTAATCTTTCAAAAGTATTGACTTTTAATTCACCAATCCAGCCATCAAAGAAATTTCTCAAATCAAAGTAAAAATCTCACCATGTACTGTCAGGACTTTTGCGATGCTGTGAAAATAACTGTCAGAATTTTTCAGCACTTAACTTAAAATGCTTTAAGAGAATTTGTTCGATGTTGTCATGATCTTGAGCATCGCTAGCAGATTGCTCTGCAGTTAGTTTCATAACATCATTAGGTAACAAAGCTAAGAGATACACTACCCATTTCCCTTGAGATATGTTCAAAATTGTAAGTTGCCTTTCAAATAAAGTGAGAAAAAGGCTCATGTCATCACTTTTTGGATTAAAGTGAGGAATTAAAGTTTGTAATTGTAAGGTAGGAATATCTGTGTTAGTGAATTTAAAAGCAGGTACGGAATCATGACTAGCACCTGAACTAGCAATTTGTAGTTTCAATTTTTGAAGCTCGTGCTTGCATTGTTCTCTTTCCTTTCATTATAATCGCATTCCTCACACTCTTTTCTTTCATTAAATTCGCATTTCTCTCTTTCTTTTCGTTCCGCAATTATGCTAAAAAATAGATCTTTTGTAAACTCTTCAACACACATATTTTGTTTACATCCTTCAGCAAAAAATGGCGTGATGTATTTCACTTAATATAAGTTCTTTGATGAACAGAACACTTTATTATGGCACTAAATAGAAGGTTGTAATGAGGTCACATTACCCAGAAAATATTTGTAGTCATTTTACCGCAGAATGTCAATAAAGTTAGTTAATATGAAAATAAATAAATAACACAGTTTTAAAATAATGTATGAAAAAAAAAAGCACTCTTGTTGAAATGGCACACTTCTTTGCTACTTTAAATCTTCTTATGCTACATTAAGTCATCAAATATAAACAATTTTCTAGCAATGTAACCGGGAATGCAAGAAAAAAATATCAATAAACAAAAATCATATGGAGGCACAGGGTAATAAACATGTCATTGAGTTACTGGCTTGTCAAGTGTATTTGGCGCCAGTGAAATCGAAATGAATACATTCAGCATTTTATGCATAACAATTTTTAATACAGAATTTTACTCCTAAAATGCCTCACTTTGAATATATTACACATTTTTATGTTTTACCACATTAACCATTTTGAAACAAAACTGAATATTATGATTACATAGTTCTAGAGCACTCATTATGTGTAAACAAAATCAAAATTCATTTCAAAATAACATAATATTCATAAAAGATATTATACCAGGTTGTTCAATAAGTTTGCGGAGCGCCATCTATTCGTCAATATTAGACCTAAAACTTCGATGCCATTTTCCTATTTGTTCTTTCTTAGGAACACGTCAAAAGTTTCATTTCGATCTGTTAATTTATTCATTGTTTAACAGCCCTTTATATCTAACGTGTTGTGCCTTTTTTCAGGCATGGATAAAATTGAGCAACGTGCAGTTATCAAATTCTTTGTAAAGAAAGGTTTAAAGGCAATGGAAATTCATACCGAAATGGTGAATGTGTTGGGTGAATCTGCTTCTTCAAAAACAGTGGTTTGCAAGTGGGCTGGTTTATTCAAAAGTGGTCGTACTAGCCTTGAAGACGATACTTCAGAGGGATGTCCAAAAACTGCATCAACACCGGAAATCATCGCAAAAATACAAGATATGGTATTGGAAGACCGTCGATTGACTGAAAGAGATTTAACAGAGGCTTTAGGCATTTCATTGGGCACAGTGAGCAATATTTTGTGTGTTAATTTGGGTTTCAAAAACCTCTATGCAAAATGGGTGCCGCATTTTCTAACGATGGAGCAAAAACACATTCGGGTGCGACTTTGGAGTGTTTTAAGAAGAATAAAAGTGACTTTATCCGTCGATTTATCACAATGGATGAGACTTGGGTCTACCATCATGATCCTGAATCAAAACAGGAGGCTAAGGAGTGGTGTGAACCCAGCTTTTCGGCGCCGAAACGAGTTCGTGTGGAAAAATCAGCCAAGAAGTTGTTAGCATCAGTTTTTTGGGATGCGAAAGGAATTTTGTTTATAGATTACCTTCAAACTGGCAAAACAATTAATTCGGATTATTATTGTAACCTTTTGAATCAATTATACGAAAAAATTCCTGAAAGAAGACCCAGATTACAGAAGAAGAAAATCATTTTCCACCAAGATAACGCACCTGCGCACACAGCTCAAAAAACCATTGCTAAAATAACTGAATTGAAGTATGAATTGTTGCAACATCCAGCCTATTCTCCAGATTTAGCTCCCTCCGACTTCTGGCTCTTACCAGACCTCAAACAATATCTCCGTGAAAACGATTTTCTTCAAACGAAGTGTTAATAGCTGCCGTGGAGGGATATTTTGCAGAGCTGCCGAAAAATCACTACAGTCAAGGGATCCATAAATTAGAAGACCATTGGAATAAGTGTATTGAAGTTGAGGGAAACTACATTGAAAAATAAAGTCATTTTTACAAATAAAAATTGGTTTCTTCATTTCCGTTCCGCGAACTTATTGAACAACCTTGTATATATCTATATACTTTAAGAACACAGTAAAGTATTTTGATGTTTTCTAGTTAATATTTGCAGGTTTTCAACATTAAGAGTTAAAACATGCCAAAAGATTAATGTTTAAATAGAAAACAAATGATATCATTAACAACTATTTGTTGCTAAACCATCGGATTGGCAGAACAAAAAAATCATACCTGATGGGCGAGGTATTCTTTACTTAAAGTTTTAGGAGCTGGATCCAATGGGTGTGGATGCAAGTACTGTTCCTGAAAAAGAAATTGAGCAAAAGCCAAGCAAAAATTCTTTTAACGTTGAGCATCAATTATGGGAGGTTGTTTTGGATAGGGTCATAAAAAAGTTCTTTACAGTATAACAATAATTTATTAACAAGTTTAAGTTACACACAGACATTACATTTAACATAAGAAAATTACAGAACAAGAGTCTGATACAACCTATCAGGTTCGACACTTGGCTTGTACTGGAGTATTTCTCTGGCTACTCACCAGAAGATGCCCTCGTTGTTACAGTTAGTCCAACAGTTTATAGTAGCAGCAGAGTTTATATTAAAAGATTGGTTACAATGTTAATTTTTGCAAAATCAAGCCCATGCCAACAAAATTATTTCCTTCAAAAAAAGGATTTTGTTGATTTGTGCGTTGTTTTAGCTTCATGTCAAGGATGTATGTGATCTTACAAATGCATCAAACTTTATATCATTATAATTAGTATTTCACACATGTTTGCTATTGTTTGTTTAATTTGGTATGACAGAACACGTGAAGGTTATCTATCTGTGGGAAGGAAACGAGTTTATATTTACCTTACATATAAGGAATGCCACAAAAGTATTTGTTATGTAGTCAGCCCATTCGCTGAGATTCTAACCTGTGTCAAACTACCATTAAACAATCTTATGCATTCTTGCTCCTAATGATCTCTGTACTTTTTGCATTATACTAATTTCTCTTGTTTTATACTTCCTTTTAATTCCTAATTATCTAATAATTTATCCCAAGCACAGACTCACACAAAATAAATATAATTAAAAAAGTAAAACAAAATACTTGATAGGAATAAACCATATGCATATTTAACAACTGCCCTATTAAATTATTATAAATAACAAAGATTTTAATTAACTAGATTTGATATTTTCGTTTTCTAAATCAGGTGGTGGTTCAGTGGTTCACAAAATTTTAATAATTTTACAATATTTTAATTCACTATATACAGAGCGCATTCTTAGGTTGCCGCCTTCCACATGAACTAAAACTTTATTCTCTCACAATGATGCAAGCATCAGCGCCCTCTAGCCTTTTCTTCTTTCAAATTATTTAACACTAGATGACTAACAAGATAAAGTTCATTGTACTTGAAAGCATTCAAGTTGATATGTTGTCTATATTATTTTTTTTAATGTTTTTGCTACTATTTTTTTAAAAAAAAAGTTCAATATTTTCGCAACATTTATTGACTTGAAGGGAGTTTAAATTTAATGTAAAAAGCAATCATTTAATATTATTTTCCTTTGTTCCCTCCCCTCTTTTGTGCAGTATTTGGATAATAAGTAGCAAATCTTAAATACCCCAACTCAATTACCATTTTGTCATTTTAGATGCTTAAATGGGTTTTGCTTCTCTAGTGTATCCACTTTCAAAGAATGCAGCACTGACCTTGATAGTTACAGGGAAAGTGGGATCAGTTACAGAGGACTATTCAAAGGAGAAATGCTTTATGACCTGAAAGTGTCACCTAACCTTCGAAGTATTTTTCCATCACTTGTCTGATGGGGAAGGATGACTTTTCCCGATCTTACTTCTAAAATGGAAAATCTTAGCCTTTCCATTCAATCATTGCTAATCATACAAATTTTTGGAGGTGCTGGAAAGCAATATTTTAAAACTTAAGACTCATCTACTGAAAGTAATTTATCACTTTTCTTTTTTTGAAGTATAGCTAATGGTGAAGCGGGGCGTGCCCAGGTACCCATGGCATCCTTTTTCACTGTGCACGTGTAGTTATTTATTTTTTAGATGGTAGCACTAAAATTGGTTGTTTAACACAACACACATATATTTCTTCTTATCCATTATTAAAGAATCTCGGGACTAATAATTAGACAATTAAGTATGACTAACATCAACTTATTTATGAATTAGCACACAAAAGAAATAATAAAAGTGAGAGAGTATTGTAGCTACGTAGCTCGCGTGAATCGTTCAGAGTTCTAAGGTGTGAAACATGACCTGTAAAAAAAGGAGTGTTTATATTTTTGGCGAATCTCGCATCACATGATCTAGAGCAGATGCTGTCTTTTGAAGAATGACTCATGCCATCTCTTACAGTTGTTGCTTTAATAATTTCGTTTTCTTGCCATTTTATTGCGTGTTCAGATTTAAAAACAGAATTTTAACAGCATCATTTAAGAAATAAATAACTAACTAAAAGCAGTGCTTGCATGCTGCATGATTGTCAGAATTTAGGTATTTGTCTTCTGGCCTTGATGAATAAGTTTAATTGCATAGCTTCTGCATTAGCAAGAAACAAGCTGTTATCAGTCTGTTGTGTGCAAGAAACAAACAGTTATAGATATGCACATGTACGAGATATGAACTATTAACGATCTAACTGGTTTTTCATAATTGCAGTCTGTAAGTATAGTGGTGTAAAGTACTCATTATGCTTATTATTTTCATTCTTCTTTCAACAGAAAAAGAAGTTATGGTTTATGTTTGAGGTATTATTAGCAACAATTGCTGAACACTGATCAGCAGAAAGAATCCTTAAAAAATGAATTTCCCATTATGTTTATAATTTTTTTAAATAAATTGTTATGAAAATTTTATTAAGTAAAACAACAAATACATTTTTCTCGTCAATTTAATAATAAATAGGATTTTCCAGCATGTTTGCATATGCTGTTATTTAAAATAAATAACTTATGTAATGGTATTATTAAGTGCTGTAATAAATGCAAATTTTATGTAAAGGTAAAAAATATGAAACTCAAAATTACTAATTGTAATTTGGATACATCCGCTTCCTTGAATCTAAATTGCGTCATATATGAAAACTAACCCACATTACTTCAGTCGCGGTCACTGTTGTGCAGTCCCTCTTTTGTCTACTTCATTCAGTGCTGCTTATATGTGTTGCTTTCCCATTTTGCTTTGTCTAAAATGTCTGAGAACATAAGTTTTCAAAATTGTGCGGATGCACCCTGCACCCATGATAATATATGAATGTGTTAAATTATGAAATAAAACTGTGTATGAATCAATGCCACTTCTGCTAAAGTTTTTCTCCTTCATTTTGTCATGTGGTGTCTTCAGGTCATCTCTATAAAATTATCAGTGTATTAAAATTGAACAAAAACTTCAGTATATGTCTTGTAACAAAAATAAATTGAACTGTGATCTGTCATTCCCCTGATGAAGACTCGGAATAGTGTGATCGATATTGAGTTTTAAATTAGACACAGACTACCTATTATTTAATTTTTCTCAGGTTTCTGTAAGAAAAGAATTATTTTATTCTATTTTTATATTAACAATTTTTATGGCTTTGGAAGTGAAATATAATTTTTTTCAAGTTTGTTTATTATTTATTCACACACACACATATATATATGTACCATTGCTGTTTTCTGTCGCCAAGGCCACTACAGCAGACAAGTACCAAAATTTCTTTATCTCAACCAAAGACTGTTAGCATAGGACTGAGAACCCAACTTTGAATTATATATATGTTTTATAAATCTTGTAATATTAGAAAAACTAATTTATAGAAATCAATCTTTCAATACATTATTTTATCCAGGTGGATGGAATGGATGTTTTGGCTGTAAGAGAAGCAACGGAGTTTGCTGCTAATATTTGCCGAACTGGGAAAGGTCCATTAGTCATGGAAGTTGCAACATATCGTTACCATGGACATAGTATGAGCGATCCAGGAACAAGGTTTGATTTTATCTATTTTATATACTGAAATACAGTGTTTACAATGCATATTTTTCCATTCAGTTTTCAAGTATTACAAAAATTGCACTTTTTTTATTATTGCATTAAATGTATATGAATGAGGCATAAAAATGAATTAAAATGTGAACAAATATTTTAATTTTTTTTCTCTTCTTGACATGTAAGTATGCCCTTTAACATCAGTTTATGATATATGTTATTTTATTATATGAAATGACTTGTTTGCAGTAAATTTTGGGGAACATAACATACTAAAACCTGTCATATGCTTCAGACTTCTAGCTAAAATTTGAATCATAATCTTATTGTGATTTTTTAGAGGAAATCATGAGTATATGTCATAGTCCTGCACCTTTCACAACTCATCCAATATTCATATTAGTTAATTAACGTGTAATGTGGTGAAAATTTGATTTGTAATCTTATACGGCATGTATAAGTTTTATTGTTTAAGCATTTATGCTTTATGTTCATAACTCACAATTGGTGATATGAAATAGCAGTAGTCTCTAAAATATACCTACCATCTCACCATTTCTAGTTTAAAGAACATTTTATGTATGATTGTTGCAATATATGAAGTGTGTTATTATATAATAACATGTAAAATTAATGCTGTATATAAGCTATTGTAATGCTTTCTCAGCCAAAAATTAGCTTTCATTCACTAGCCTAAACTTTTCATAAAGTGTAGTTATGAAGTATTTTTTTCCTTGTTACTTTAAAAGAAAACAGTGAAACAGGCTTGGGGTAATAGTTTGAAGTGATAAATTTTAAAACTTTCTCCTTCACACTACCTGTGTTATGTTTTGAAAGTTTGTTACACATTTTAGAAAGATTAAAAATATTATTCAACATGAAGCATTTTGGTGTACAAAATAGGTTCAGGTGAAATCACTTTTACCAATGCTGATTTAAGAGATTTTAGGGACTTTACAAGAGTGCTCATGTGCCCCCTTTCTTTAACTTTAAACAGGGTTGCCACGCTACTTGGAAAACCGGGAGAACCGGAAAAAGTCAGGGAATTCGAAAATTGACCAAAAAATTCAGGGAAACGTCAGGGAATTTAAATAATTTAGTCAAAATCTGGAAAAGTCAGGGAATTTCATACAGCGATCGCCCAAAAAAACACAAGTTTAACGCCAACGTTGGAAGCGATACTTTTCTTGACGTGCGTTAGCGTTATACGGGCAGCTGGCATACAGTCAATTTTCGCAGCTCCAATCAGATTGTCTTTTAGAAAGGCAAAGCAAGTTTTGAGCAGCTTTGGTTTCTAGTAACCTCGAGAATCGAGAGACTCGCATGCACATGTGCAATGCATGTTGAACTAAAGAAAATACATATTTTTGTATAAAACAAAATCGGTTTAATCATAATATATGGTACCATGGAGGTTAGAATAGCCTCCATGTATAGTACACACGGGATTTGGCGACATTATGACGAGCAGTAAACGGGTCATTTTGGTGTTGGCAGCAATTTCCAAAATCGGGCCTAGGCTGTAGCATATAGTAGGATTTTACCGCAAAATCTTTTAAACACTTTTTTTTTATTTTTCCTTTTTAATAAATGCCTTATTTGCATTTTGCAGTAAAAAAAAAAAGTAATCAGTCATCCAGGCTAACCATTTAATATAACTATATTTGCCAAAATATCATTGATTATTGTAATTCAGTTTTTAATTATTTTAGTGTTATTCATATCAATTAATGTTGCTTCTTCCCTCTAAATTTATTTATTATTAGAAAATAATATTTTCAGATTTCTTCTCTAGCATAATCCTGAAGCTAATTCTAGCAGTATGATGACATAACATCACGAAATTTAATGCTCATATTTTTTGCTTATGTATGCTGCTAAATAAATATAAAATACTTAAATTTATTTAAAAAATAGCATTAAATAGATTTCTTTCTTTCGTTTAGCTGCAAAATGTCTGCAAAAAAAGGCATTTTTTTAATCCAGATTTGACAGAGTCTAATCTCAAACTTCAGTGAAGAAAACAACTATTACAGTTAAAATAGTAATGCTTTGGGGATTATAAGTCATATGTAATTGGCAAATTTTTGTGTTTTCATGTAGTACCGTAATTAGTTTACCTCTTAGCACGGCCAAAGTGCATTACGCGGATAGACTGGAATTTTCTTAAAACATACCTGGAAATCCTGGAAAAGTCAGGGAATTTCATTCTCTTATTTGAGTGGCAACCCTGTTTAAATAAAAGCTACTTGTGTCAGTCACTCCAAATTTTGCTAAAAATTTATGCAAATGTATGGATTCGTATCCTTTTACACACACACTTACTTAATTCTATATGTCTTATGTAATCAAGCTAGACAAAGAAAACATATACTTTTTTACAGTAATGAGTGGGTAAAATAAAATTGGGCTAAAAACTTTGTTTCACACTACTTTTCACTGAAATGTGGATGATTCTGGCAGTAAATTTACCCTTATAAATGAACATAACAGCTGCCTTTTACCGAATATTCTGGAAATTTTCATCATTGACACTGTGCTTAATTTATCAAATTGTGAAGCATCCTAGCAGCTCTGTCAGGGGGTGAGTTTTCTTGAATTGTACTTTGCATAACATTAAAAAAATAACATGCATTGTTTAATCATTAGCAACATTTTATATTGCATTTAACTCACTGTTTAAACAGTCTGCACATCTCGCTCAAACAGTTAGTTGCTGTCGCATGTCTGTGCATGCTGTTCTGGTACCCAGCTGTGTTTGTCTGAATTTCAAATAATTTCTTTGCTGTTTAGGGAATGTTTTCACAAAGTTCTGAAAACATTATAATAGGTAAGTTTCATTTCAGCCACCCTGCAATTCTAAGCAATACTTACTTTTACAAAAGATTTTTCTTTTGAGTCTCTAAATACGCTTGTAAGCTTTTTACAGTTGTTCTTTACTTGTTGGTATTGTTTGAGTGATTAAAGTAGCATATGAGAGAGGGAGATCTACAGAGAGATTTTTCCTAAGGCTGCTATTCCTAATACACAGAGAAAGCCAGAAAATCTTAGGTGTCTAATCCATTCACCAGAAATTGAACTAGGAAAGAACTACTGGTGTTCAGAGGTCATATCCATTTGGCCACCTATGGGTGTTAACTGTTATTTAATTCTTTCTTATTTGTTATTAAATTATTTATGTTGCAAACAACATTAGTCACAAAAGCTTAACTAAATCGATAAAATTATGTGACACTATGGTGTTTTGTTGAAATCTTTCCCTTAAAGATCTGCTAAAATGAGTTAATTCTTATTTTCATACCAAAAGCACCTTACTGCTGCTCTAGTTATCATGTTGCTGAAATATCTCTGAAAGGAATTCTAATTCTTTTCTAGAATTTGACTAGAAAGCTTTTCTTGATTTCTTAATGGAAGGGTCCTTTCCACTAGAAACATGATGTTAGAAAATAAGCTTTCTAAAATTATTCTTCCCTCCTCTTACCTGTTCAGTTTGATTGAATTCTGTTTGATCTTGCGTTACTTGTCCCCAGTTTTGGTCTATTCACCTGCAAAAATAATTTATTTCGCTCTCATGTGATCATCATTGAATACAGCAAAGTACAAGATGGCTATCTGACTTCACTTTCTGTATGATCTGTATTGTTGTGAACTAGTTCATGCTTTAAAGAAACTTTGAGAATTTTTGCCAGTCTTTGTATTTACTTCTCATGAAAACTATTACAGTTAAAAAACCAAATAACTTTCAACTGTAACAATACTCAGTAGCCCTTGTTTCTGAATATGCAATTTAATTACATATATGTCACTTTCTCACCATCTGAAAAAAGATGAAAGGAGCAAAGAACATAAAAAAAAGACCTTGTTCTTTTCTCTACAGTCTCAAGGTAATAGAGGTTCTCATTATAAATGTCTGTGGAACCTAATGTAAGTGGTAGAAGTACTAAAATTATTCCTACAATATCTGGTCACATGGAATCAATTATGAAGTAAAAAAATAAGTGTTTTTAACTGCATTGATTTTTCATGTGTTTCTCCTAAGCAGATGTTTTATCACAAACTTCAGAAGTTGATAATCTAAATATTGTTTTATCTCTTCACATTCAGGCTTAATAAATGCTCCTGTCCTCTTGTTTTCATATTATAGTTACATTTACAAAGCTTTTAGTTGATAAATAACAGATGTGATTTTTCTTTTCCTCGTTAAATTCTTGCAAAAAATGGGTAGTTAAATCACAGATATTACAATGTGTGACAGTGTTTCAAAATTTTACCACATTGTGGTTAATATATATCAATTATTTCAATGCATGCAATATTTTATTAATTTAAAGCAAAGAAATGCAATTTCATTTTGAAATTAAGTTTGTTTGTATTAGCATTTATGTGTGGCACCTGCAGTTGTGGAAGGTAACTGAAGGAAATATTATAGGGCCCTTAAACTTACCCTGTATTTACAAATGGAAAATAAAAATTTTTATTCTATCTTAACATAAAAAATGCTTATGTAAACTATTCGCAAAACTCATGTTTATAAGATATATTAAAAGAATTATTTATTTAAAATTTGTAAATTATTTATATTGATGTGGTTTATGTTGATGTTTACCTTTTAGTAAAATATAAGGTTGTAAATGTTCAAAATAGTTTTAAGCTTTTGTTTGCCATAATATTCTTGATATTCTTTCTACTACAGTGTTTAGCACTTTATTTGGTATTCAGTTTCGGTTTTAATTTCTCTTTCTTCTTCTTTCCACCCTTTAATAGTTATCGTACTCGTGAGGAAGTGCAAGAGGTTCGACAAACAAGAGACCCTATAACATCCTTCAGGGAAAAAATTATTAGTACTAATTTGGTAACTGCTGATGAATTGAAAGTAAATATAAGAAATTTTGGAGCATTATATATATATATTTATTTATTTATTTTAATTTTATTATGCTTCCATATGCTGTGGATAGAGTATGCTTTCTGCATTATTTGTTTCACTAAAATGAAAAATCTATTTTAAATATCTATTTTTTTAGAATTTTCAGTTAAATTTCTATTTTTGTAATTTATAAAAAAAATTTATTCTGATTATTGCTTCTCCTTCTGTTTTTTAGAAAATTGACCAGGAAGTTCGAAAAGAAGTGGAGGAAGCTGTCACAGCTGCAAAAACTTCAAATGAAATTTCAGTTGATGAATTGTATGCAGATATATATGTAGACCCAATTAATACAAAAATTAGAGGGATCACCCCATTTACAGAACATCACCATAAAAGGCTTGCAACACCTCAAAATTTATAAAAAAAGTAAATAAAGAAAAGCCTTATATTTGAATATGTTTAGTCATTAATAAGTGTTGTGAAGATTTCCAGTTGTTATGAATAACCTTGAAAAGTCACTTAAAGAAGTAAATCAATTTATGTATTATTTTTTAAAAAAAATATTAAGGACAGATTGTTATGATGTATTTAAGTATCAAAATTCCAAGAATTTATTTCTAACTTCATTAAATGTAATAAAATATTAATTTCATCTTGATATGCATTATATATGAAAAGTATTCACTAAGAAGTATCATTCCTTTGTTACTTCTATTAAAGACCTTTTTCTAGCCTTTAAAATAGTTTTGTGTTAGTGACTGTCCGAAAATTTGAATGCATTGCATAAAAAGTGAAGTGTAGGTGTGTTTCTTATTATTACAAAATATTGTTTTTGCCAGCATTTAAGTTAAATGCATTGTAAAACTGTCTTGCCTTCCCCATGTAATATCAGTGAAAATGTGCTTAATATAAATTTAGGAACAATTTGTTTTTATTAGATTATAAGGATTAATAATAAGTGTCTCCCAAATACATATAACTTACCAAATGTTTGAATTCAAAAACTGGTCATCTGTTGTGCAAAAGTACACAATGTTACGAAAATCTGTATGTGATGAGGATAAATTCAGGGTTTTGTGTGGATCCCCCCTGCCAAAACTTCCTATTTGTATTAGGGAAACAGAAGCATTTTTATTTTGAATGGAAAATTTTGTTTATAGTCATGTACCAGTTACATTTTACACTGGAGAACAAGGGCACCATTGCCTGGTGAACTCGAGCTTCACCTCACATGGGATATACCCCTGTCTCCAGAAGCTCTGCCACACCAGGGAGGGGTGTCAGACCATGCGGCATTTATTTTGAACAAAAGAAAAAGTTTACATGGGCAGCATTGCCAGCAAAGTACAGATATTTTGACTTAGTACAATATTTACATGGTACAATTGATAAAACACTACACAATAAGATCATGCTATTCAATACATACTAGATAATATGGAACAATAATATATTAAATAAAAGCATAAATAAACACTACATATAAACAAAATGTGGGCAATTAAAAAAAATTAATAGAATTCAAGATATATTAACAAATATTAATTTAAGGAAATGGCTTAGTAACATTGCTTTGATAATATAATTTTGAAAGCGCTCTGCATCCCATACGATGCAGTATTTATTTAATGCAAAAGTTAAGTAATTTAAATAAAGAGTACTTGCTCCTATATAAGGAACCTATGAGAGTCACCACTTGATTATGAGTTCATACATCAATAAGATGAAGCATAAGATAGTCATTATTACCACTTATTAATACAAAGTTATTAACAAGTGAGCTCCAAAAATTTGTAATTTAAAACTTGGAGACTGTCTTTTTAAGCACTAAATCCAAAAATCCATAAATGATAATGTTGAAGAAATTTTTGGCCAGAATAGTGTAGACATACAATGCTTCATCTTATGATGTATGAACTCATAATATTATGCTTCATCTTATTGATGTATGAACTCATAATCAAGTAGTGATTCTCATAGGTTCTTTATATAGGAGCAAGTACTCTTTGCTTAACTTAACTTTTGTATTAAATAAATATTGCATTGTATGGGATGCATAGCACTTTCAAAATTATATTATCAGAGCAATGTTACTAGACCATTTCCTTAAATTAATATTTGTTAAGATATCTTGAATTCTATTAATTTTTTTAATTGCCTACATTTTTTTATATATTGTGTTTATTTATGTTTTTATTTAATATATTATTGTTCCATATTATCTAGTATGTATTGAACCAGTTACAGAAAGTAGACAAATTTGAGAGCTCTCAAAAAGTCTTGAGCCTCATTTTCTGAAACTAATGCTAAATAAGGTTTTGTGATTTTTGTATACATTATCAAAGTTATATTGTAATGTATGTGTCTATTTTTATTTATCCATTGCAATTTAATTTTTTATTATAGTATTCTTATCAATAATTCATTGTAAAAGACCCCAGTAAAATGGATTTCCCTTTAGCAGAAAAAGTCATGCTACACAATTTCATATGCTTATGCTGCATAAGTAAACTGCTGTAGAGAACACTTAGCATCACTTGATATAAAATCAAGGCAACAGGAAAAGTAAATTTATTATTGAATTTAATCAAAAACAAAATATGAATTTTACTGATAATTATAGAACTGGAAGTGTTAAATTTGGAATTTTTTATTCTGAATATGTCTGATAAAGGCTTCCTGAAACTGATGTTGAAAATGCAGAGTCACATTATCTGGAACTGATGCCAAAGAAGGTAAAACTGAGAAATAACTGTAAAGCAATTCTGAAGTATGCATAAATTTATGTATTATTCTTGCAAATTACACAAAATGCTCTTAATAAATTATTGCTTGATATAGAGAAAAGTTTTTGAATTTTTATAGAAATAAATGTTTAAGAAATGATTTTTGCTTTCATATTCCTCTCATATATGGAAGTTAGGTTAAACATTTTCTTTTTGTGAATAACTTTTTTGATCGAATTTGTATCATATAACCCCATGTGCAATGAGTATGAAGTATAAATGTCATGATTTCTCAACATTGCTAATATGATATGTAGTTTATCAAGTCCTTGATACCAAAGTTCTTTCACTGAAAATTTGCAGAGTGCACTGTCATCTAATTCAGTGGTCTGCAATCCATTTTCGGGTCACAAATACATATTAATAGATCATTAAAATTTTCTATGCAACTACACACTTTTTTATCAACACATATCTTTCTTATCTTTAATTTCTTAATTTACATTATGCATATAATAATCTAAGCTGTAATAATTTCAAGCTATGCATCGTGTGTTACTCATCGGAGCAGCAAACAAAATGGCAAATAATTCCTTTTTTGCGAATTGTTATAACAACCATTTTTTTTAGAACAGGCAGCAGTTATTGGGACAGCACAAAAAACAAATGCAAAGGTCATGTAAAAATTACTACATATTATTTTATTTTGTTTATTTATTTTTTCATTTTATGCTTCATTTCATTTGATTTTGGAAGTTTCCTCTTGCGACTAACTAAGTGGTCCTTTTGTTTCTCAACATTTGCTAAACTGTGTCTTGGACAATTTGCCGTTCCTTGTCGACTACTGCTTTTTTTTTCAGTCTTTGAATGGATTGGGTAATTGCTGAAGAGACTTCTTTCAGACTGTGGAAAAATTTCAGGTCTGGTGGATTCGTGTATAGATGTCATAACCAATGAGGTAAAACTTTTAACTTGTATGTGGTATTAAGACTTTCAGAGGTCCTAAGTGTTTAAATGATTTTTGTTCCCCTATGTAATACATTTACAGAATTTTTTTTTCCTTTGTCTTGATTTGATTTAGCTGCATGATCCATTCCATGGTAAAACCAGCAATGAGAATTTTTTGTGGTACCCCCTTTCTATGAGTTCGAAGGATACTTTTTTTGGTGCTACTATGCATTATGCACAAAGCACTTTCATATTTTGCTTAGTGGTTAATCCAGCTATGTGGTCAACAGATTTGTCACAGTATTCCTATGGTCATCTCTAAGCAAGTCATGTAGCTTTTGTGTCTCTTTTGCATAGGTTTTACAAACACTCGCAATAATATACTTCAGTGTCACTTTTTCAGTAGGAATTCTAACTTTTGTAATGATTCTTTGGTAATTCTAAACAGGGATCATTATTTACTATATCTATAATTGTGGACGTCGAAATTTTTAGGGTCACGGAAGGATGGACTTAACTGGGTTGACTGACATTTCAACTTCAAAATATTTCATCCAAGTTTTATGAGATTGCTCAAGAGAGAAAGCTTTCACCTTTATCATTAAATTTTCGTTTCAGTAAAGCTGTATAAAGCAGTAAGAAATCCATCGAGCATAACATTTTTCATGAAGCTTTTCTCAAAATACTAATCCTGGTAAAATCAGTGTAGCTTGAGATAGTTCTTCAAATATTGCTTTACAATCTTTTGCCTTTAAGATGCTTATTTATGTTCTCGGAAACATTGATCGATTTCACTAGGCACTGGTCATCGTAGGAAGATGATTGCCAAGAAAGTTCATTTTAATTTTGTATTATTTCTGTAAAAATCTTATTTAAAATGAGAATTTTGGATGTTAAGATTAGAGTTTCTGGCAGCCGTGCTTTGCTGTCTTTTCTCTTGAAAGCTCTGCTGAAATTTATATTCCTGCCTTAACGTCTTCCTAGCCGATGTTTTAAAATACCCGTCGGTAATTATTTGAGCTAATTTAATTTGCAGTCTATTTTATGCGTAGTCTTGGACTTTGTTACCTACATTTGAAGTTAACTTCTGGTATGTTAATTTAAATATCTACAAGTAGTGGAAGTTTCATCTCTAGCACAAGCTGTAAGTATTCTGTACAGTTTAAGAATAAATAAGAAAGACTATTTTAATCTTCAACATTTGTCAGTTGTTTAAGACATAACGATAACTCGCTATCAGTCTAATAGGGCCTGCAGGACTTTAATTCTACCTTCCAGTTATAACAGAAAACCCTATATTTGGCACCCAACTATGTCGCAAGATAACGCCACTTAACCTGCCCCACCTAATCTCTTCAAGAATCTAAGTTCCTACTGCACCAGCAAATCCAATAAAAGGCTTCGATTTTATTAGGGATACTCAGCGAGCCTCGATGAAATCCAGTAATTTCGACGATAGAAATGCGGTGTTGACCTTTCTGAAAATCTAGAACCCTATTTTTTTATTATGTTTGGTGGGAAATTGCAAAAGGTGACCATAGCAACCACTGCGCTACGAAGTCAGGCCCTAAACTGGTTTAAAGGTATCGGGAAATATTTACTAGGTGAACCATCGGGTGAGAATTATGAGTTTCAAGTACACTCATTGCCATAAAAATTTGCGGACAAAGAAAGAGTTGGCAGAATGAAACGAAATTTTATATGTGTAAGTATTACTTTGACATAAGTAAGTGATTAGAAAATCAAAGAAAAAAGGTTATTTATTGCAGAAAAAAGTGTACTTGAACGGAAGTTTTAGTACTCTGTTGGACCACCTCTAGCGCGAATGCACGATGCGATACGAGCGGGCATTCCACAGTTGTTGTAAACGCGCCTCTAGTTCGGCCAATCTCGTAGGCTGTCCAGCTTGCCGTCCGAAATGATCCCAGATATGCTCGATTGGTGACGAATCTGGGGATCGAGCAGGCCAGGTAAGGGTATTAATGTGGCGGAGGTTGTCGTGTGAGATCCGGGCTGTGTGTGGCCGAGCATTGTCTTTTTGAAAACAGGCTCCTGGGAGCCCTGCCATGAGTGGCTACTTATATGGCTGAAGGATGTCATGGACGTATTGCTGGCCTGTCATTGTGCCATGGATCAATATTAGGGATGATCGTGTATCGTAAGCAGTGGCACCTCATACCATCACACCAGCTGTGGGAGCAGTGTGTCGCTTCAAAACGAAGGCAGGATTGAGGCGTTCACCACGGATCCCCCACACACGAACACGATTGTCGTCACTGGTCCAATTGCATCTAGATTCGTCGCTGAAGACGATCTGGTTCCATTGCGTTGAAGACCAATCCTGTCGTGCGCGACGGAGGCGGAGGTGGGTGGGTGCCGTTGGTAGCACACGTAATGTGCGCCGCAATACCTGATGTCCTTCAACCCGGCGCCTTGGGATGGTTCGGGATGACACAGGGGCCCGTAATAAAGCTGCTGCCTGTGTCTGGATAGCAGCCAATGAGGTAGTTGGTTCTACGCGTGCGTGTCGTGTGATGTGATGGTTTTCTCGACGACTGGTCGCCTGTAAATGGCGTGTTTTCTGTCTTCCACTGGTTCCAATACCTCCTCACAGTGAAATCAGAACGGCCTACCTGACGAGCTACTCGCTAAGCTGACCACCCAGCTTCCATCATTCGGATGATTCTTTCCCTCTCGAACTCTGACAGCTGCTGATATTGGTTTCTATGGCGACGTAACGGCATGTCTACCTCAGCATTTCCTTAACAAAACATTAAGTACACTCAAACAAGCTCTGCTTACCTGTTTTATACTCCAAGAAGAACGAAGTTCAACGCCCTCTAGTAGCAATGCGCAGTCACGCTGCATTTCTAATTATTTGCATATCTACCCGCCATGTACTTTCATGCCAAGTTTCGTTACGATCTCACAAATATTTCTTGGTGCGCAAAGTTTTATAGCAATGAGTGTATTTATAACTGCTCTTTTAAAAGCATTCCTGGTAGTGGAAGATACAACGAAATTATAATCAGAGCTTATGTTAGATATTAGACTAAGGCCGAAGATTAACAGATTTTAAATTAAGAAAAGTACAGGTGGTAAATTTCTTATATGAGGGGAAAAAAAACCTGTTTGTTGCCGCATATTCAAGATATTTTTGAACTAAGCAATCCTGGTACGCTAGAACAGCTTTTTGAATTAGCGATGAAACCTGAAAGTCGGCGAATGGCGGTAAAAATGTTGAAAGAATTGGCGAAAAATTTCAAAAGCCTGTAGCCGAGAGAAATGCTGGCAGCAGCTGATGGTCATCGCCAAGATAGTTCTGAAAAAGAGTGCGGATGATAAAGAGAAACAGTTTGTAGAGATGCTGTGAGTCAGAGAAGTCAATTCCCCCATAAGAAAAGAAAATCCTCTCTCATCCCAATTACAGATGGTAATAATTAAAAAATTTGTCACTCCCAGTTACTCAAATCATTTTAATGGCATACCTTCAGACGCTTTATTAGATAAAGGGATGCAAAGTAGCTTTTCGGCAGAAAACGTTTTCACGACGACTGTTTGATGTGGCGAAACGAAGGCGATGCGTGTGGAGAATGACTTCAAGTGCACAAATCAAAAATAACCACCAAAAGGAGGTTTTCTTTATGAAAACTTATTGGCAAATGTAATATTGGGGTTAGATTTTTTAACATCTGCTGACGCGAAAATTAACTTTCAGGAAGATACAATACAGATGGATATGAACTAACTGGTTGAAAACGAAATAGAGCCGCGAGACTTGGACCCGAAGAAACTGCGTTCCGGGAGAGAAGTTTGAGCAGTTGGTAAGAAATTTTTTAGACTTCTTTGATAATTCTCCAGAGATTACACATGTGGCAAGTCACTCGATTGAAACAGAAAATAATCCCCTTTACAGAGCAAAACCTTACAGCTACGGTAAAGAGGGAAATCGTAGAAAAACAAAATTATAACCCCCATAATTAGTCTCTTCGCTATCCCTGCAGTAGGAAGAAAAGTAATCCCCTCCCGGCTGATTTTAAGGCACAGCATTTGGCTATTGATTATAGGTAATTAAACAACATAACAAAATATCTGGTTTTAGCCCTTACCGATAACTGAGGAAATAATAAAAATTAAATCTAAAAAATACACGATGACGCTAGATCTCAAGTATGAATATTTTCAGGTATGGGTGAGGATGTGTCTAAAGGGAAAAAGTTTTAAAATTTGATAAAATGTTAATTCGCAGCCGAAAGATTTACCTGTTTTGTAAGATATCTGAATGGGGAGCAAAAACAGAAAGTTCTAAACTAAATGTTATCCACCACCTAACACGGGGGGGGGGGAATGATATAATTTTTGGACTTGTGTTCCTGTATTCAGTCAAGGTTTTACTCACGTAGCAAAATCCGCATCAAATTGTAAAAAGGAAAAGTATGGATTCACTGTGTTGGCAGAAGCAAACAAGGCTTTTGAAAAATTTAAAACGATATTAATCCAGAGACCCCGTCTTGAAATTTCCTGAAGCAGAACGGTAAATTGAGAGATCGCCGCATATGCATCTTTTGAGCTAGGAGTAGTGCTTATGCAAATGTTTTAGTATAACACATTTAGTCAAGCTCTAAGAAATTATATCGCTATCAAGAGAGAGGCATTAGCAGTCCTCGTGCAAAAATTTCCAAGTTTATTTTGGAAAAGAACCGTCTATCATATATACGACCACAGTACGTCCGAATTCGGGGAAGACATTGTCATCCAGACATATAAGATGGGTTCTTAAATTAAAAGAATACAGTACATAGTAGCTCTTGGGAATGACTGGGTTAAATCGGCGGCAGTATCAATTGAAAATGTTTGATTAGTGCCTTTGAAGAACAAGTATGAACTAGAGCTTTTAGTGGTTAGTACATAAAACAAATCAATTAAGTGCGTTGTGATTATTAATTTAAATGCCTTAACATCCCAATGATATCTGGTGTTGATGTCATGTATAGTTTACCAGTAAATAAAATAAAACATCATACTAGATCTATAAATGAAACGGACTTTTATTTTACCTTTAAATTAATTTAACTATTAGCAATTAGAATTTTTTGCTCCCGGGAGTTAAAAAAATATATTGTACAATTAGCATATCAAGGCATAGACTGTTTTCATTCTAAATCATAATTCATAACATATTGCTTATAGATTAACCGGACATGATAGTATTGAAATACAAGAAGACAATTAACGAATTTGAACTAATATTTTAACACATTAATTTTAAAAAAATCAGGATTGTACCTTGGCATTTTTAACTAGTTATTTAACAATTTTCCAACAATCATTCACTTAAACTGTATCAAGCTTTCATCCAAAATTCGTTACCTTACATATCAAGATTTTCTATTAAATATAATAGCTCGTAGACCTGTCAGATGCGTAGACCTCGTAGATGCTATGTCAGATGCGTTCCACTTAATTCGCAGTCACGCTGAAATCGAACTATAAAATAAATATATCACCTGTAAAATCACTACACACATCTTCAAGAATCATATGCAAATTTCAGGAAGTAACCAGATGACATCGATGGTACGTCACAATGACGAGAGTGATATATAAGGAATACAGGCAAAGAAGTAAAATTGTTCGCAGGCGCTTTATAAGCATTTCAGTGCAATAACCGAATAGTTGTGACACAAAGGACGCATTTGGATGATTTTTTACGTGGAAGAATTATCGGCCGTCTGGAATGTGGGCGTACCCAACTGCAAGTATCAGACGAACTTGGAATTGCCCAGAGTGTCATCTCCAGGCTTTGGCAACGATTCCAAGATGATGGTAATGTGAGTAGACGTTACAGCACAGGTCGCCCCAGAGTTACAACACCGAGTGAGGACCGGTATTTGGCAGTTACTACCAAAAGAAACAGGCGGAGCACAACCTCAGACCTGTCTCGTCAGCTCTCTTCAGCCACTGGTACGACAATTTCAAGGCAGACCGTGTACAGACATGCGTTCCACTTACTGCAACTCACTGTCGCCTGCGATTAGCCTGGAATAGAGAGTATGCATTGTGCACACCGCAACAGTGGGCTTGTGTGATGTTTTCCGACGAGTCCAGGTTTAGCTTGCAGTCCGATTCTCGCCGATTCTATCTTGAATCCAGTAGAGCACGTGTGGGACATGCTTGGCCGACGAGTTGCAGCCCGTCAACCTCCTCCTACATGTCTACCGGAACTTCGGAGAGCATTGCTTTTTGAGTGGTGTAATATCCCCCAAGATCAGATCGATAATTTGATACTCAGCATGCCTAGGCGTTGTACGGACTGTATTGCATCGTCTGGGAGACATACAATGTATTAACAATCATACCAACCATGTAATATGGGTTTTTTGTAAATAGGTTTTTTTTTTTTTGTAATTTGCTCCAGGGAGAAAAAATCGCTAATTTTTTTAATAATATCAAACATATAGCATCTTTTTTTGCTCTTTACCTTTTGTTTAATAAATAAGCTTTACAAATAAGTCAAATTTGTTTTGCTTCTAACTCTTCCTTTGCCTGATTTTGCATTATCCTTAATTTATGGACATGAGTGTATATTAGAAAAAGTTTTTAAGGTAATTCGATTTTATTCGGTTAAGGATTACAAAAATTAAGATGAAAATTTATTGTAGTATTAATATTAAAATTGCACATTATTTCTTTTCTGTTTATAGAGCTTCTTCCTAAAATATTTTCTCAAATATGACATGATTTTTTTAACTTCTAAGGCATCTTTTAAATGGAAAAATCTAAGTCAATTTATAATTAATGTTCTATTCAGTCCATTTCAAATTAGTGCACCTTTTATTTTAATAGTGAAATACGTTAAATAGTACTTAACTTTCTCTGAATATTTCTGAAAGGGAATAAAAAAAGGATTTTTTTTAAATATTATTTAAAACTTGTAAGAGTTATTTTAATATGCAAGGAATAATTCTTTTAATTATACTGATCAGATTTTTTTACCCTTAATTTCAACAATACATGTCCCAAAACTCTTCTTTATTACATCCTTAAGTACGCGTCTCATAGAATTTGCGTTACAAAATCTTTTAACAGATAGATTTAACATTAAGGTAATATTTATAATCCTTATAAATTTAGATACATTTCATAATTAGATTTTTTCCCAGCAACTTTCACAGGAGTTTATAAATGAATAAATCCTTCATTTTAAATACATATATAAATAATGTAATAAATATTTACGTATTTTGTTAAAGGCAGATACATGCTTTTTGCAAGCATATGCATAAATACCCATACATATTTCATATTTTTCATTTCTGGCATGTGCAAATCTTTAATTTCTGTTCTAATTAATCTATTTTAAGCTTCAAGCTGTTTCGAGTAAAGTAATTTACAATAATTTAGCATATACCTGAAATTTTTACATGAGAAATATGTATAAATACAATTTGAACGAAAATTACATGCATTATTTTTAATACCCATTCAAATGTTAGTTTTTCTTCGAAATTCTCCACGATGGCATCTCGCCCTTTAGGCAGATAGCCTTTGCATGCCTTACTCTATTTAATAAAAACTTAACCTGACCTATGTGCCTAATTACAAATATTTTAACCTGCATAATTTTATATTTACATTTAGCCATCATCAAACTTTTGATTTAACACGTTTTGAGATACATTCATTATCAAATTCAAATCTTCTAGTAAATATATTTTGGCAGAGCATTCAATACCTTTGCTGTTACTGGTTCTCAATTTCTCAGAGAAATCTCTAATCCAAGAGAGAGTTAATTCAGAACCGAAAATTTCGGCACTTTTTAATTACGATACTGAGGACAAATATTGTAATATGCTCCAGTTCGCCATTCTTTGACTATGAATGAGACCTGCGTACGTTAAGAAGCAAGCATGAACCTCGAATTTCCGAGAAAAAAAATGACTTGCGTGGGAATAATTTAACAATCTGGAATCAGCAAGAGGACCATTTATGATCGAACTTCCTTTGGCAGCATACACAAATACACTGGTGAAGAAAATTAAGAGAATTTTCATATTTTATCTACGATCTCCAGAACTACTGGACAGATTTTAATAAAATTTGGTGTGAACATAGGTTGATATAATACAAACAAAATAAACATTCAACAGGTATAATAGACACACATGTTAGTGTGTAACACTCATGGGAGTCTGAAGGTCTGAAACAGCGGTTGCAGAAGATACAAAAGAAATGGGTTAATAGGGGGTATGGTCTCCTCTTACAGCCATGCAGGCCTCGGAACGTGATGTCATACTGGAAATAAAGTAGTTTATCAGTGTCTGTGGCAATTGGTCCCACTCATACAGCGACGCTGTTTTCAGTTCTCGGAGGATGTTTGCGAGTTGCAGTTGCCCTCCCCAGAGCATTCCAGACATGCTATATAGGGTTGAGGTCTGGAGACCTAGCTGGCCAATCCATCCGGCGAATATCCTCACTCTCGAGAAATTCGTCGACCAGAAGAGTTCTATGTGGCCTCGCGTTATCGTCCTGGAAGACAACTCGGGGCCCACTGCACCACGGAAAAGGCGAACATAGGACTTCAAGACCTCATCCCTATACCTCACACCAATCACAGAGCCTCTGCCAAAGACTTGGAGAGGTGTGCGGCCATCCAACACGATGCCTGCCCGGACCATTACACCGCCAGCGCCATAATTGTTGATTTCGCGGACATGGGAAAGTAGGTAGCGGGTACTTGGCTCTCTCCATATGAAAGTACGGCGAGAATCGGTGTTTAGGCTAAAACGGGACTCGTCGGTGAACAGAACAGTCACCCATTGCTCCGTACTCCAATCACTATGCTGCCTGCACCAAGCTAATCGGACTCTCATGTCCGTAGACGTGAGCGGTACGCATATAGCCGGTCTTCTGGCAAACAACCTTCTCTCATTTAGTCTTTTGGAAACAGTCACCCTTGTTATAAGGGTTCCTGTCGCTACATACAGGTTTCGAGAGAGCTGAGAAGCTGTAGCCTCTTTGTTACGCCTCGCTAAAATGGAGAAACAGCGATCTTCTCTGGCCGTCGTGACTGTTGGACGACCTTGCCCAGGCTTTCTATCGCTGGATCAAGTATCCTCGAACTGTTTCCATAGGTTACACACGACAGTGGGTGTTAAATTAAACTCTGTGCATATCTGGATTTGTGACTGGCCTGCCTCTAGCCTCCCCAAAATTCGCCACCTAATTACATAATCTAAACGTTGGTGGTTACTCATTTTTACTGTTCCGATGTGAATTTAATCGATTGCTGCAAGATAACACCAAGAAATTCGCCGAGGTTGCTGGCGAACGCAATCCGTCTCACCCTCCATACGCTCATAAAGCCTATTTTTCTACTGGCTCCATCTATACACACGTATACGCTTACGTATTTGCCGCACAAAATTTGCATTTTTATCTAGAAGCAGTGGTTTTTCTTTAAGTTCAGTTCTTTTTATGCAATTCGATAAAATATTCGAATTTTCTTAATTTATTTCACCAGTGTATTTTCCCCTCCGTCCATTTTTGCTAAAGTCTATATTTTTGTATATCAACAGCTTAGAATTTTATACAACAAATTCATACTCAAAATCGTTGTTGTTAGTTATCGACAAATAACAAAGATAATATATAAAGTTATATTACCATCAATAATAAAAGATGTGATTTTTGTGTAAATGTCACTAAACTATACAAATTGCTATTATCTATCACATAATGAAGGTTCCTTTTATGCGGAAGTGTTTTGTTTTTCGATTTGTATGGAACTGTCGTGTGTCGAAGTACTATCAAAGCGCTCTCAAGGGAGCTTCTGAATGTAAACAAAAAACGCCCCATCTGAAGACCGAAGCTTCGGAGCAGTGCTTCACTTGTAAGGCAGGTTTGGCTCCTCCTTCCTTTCTTACCTTCATGACAATTTCTGACAAAAACGCACAGAAGAAATTAGTATAAAAATTCTTACTTTTCAAAACGTTAATTCAACACCTTTCCTTCAAATCGCTAGAAATTCGCCAAATAAAAACACCTGCTGATAGTAACCCTATTGATGTTAGGAAGACTGATGAGATCTGTAATTTTGTCAGCCACGGCTGCGAGTTTTGGGAGTTTATTACTTAGGCAGGGAGGATACTCTGTGTTCTTCGGGAGGCGAGATACCTTGGTTTTACCAAGGGCTCTCAAACCGTCTCTACAGCAAGGTTTGGCATACGAGGAAGTAATTGCGAAAGTCATTGATCGCCATATTTGAGTCTTTGAGGTACAGTACGGATTTTCGACACTTGACTCTCAGAATGTTACTAAATTGAAAGTTTTCGTAGGGTATCATATCTGACAATAAATGGGGGGAAGGGGGTTATAAAACGATATTACAAACACTATTGAGGATGTCAGATTCAATTACAGATAACATGTGGTTGAATTTTTTGAAATCCGCTGTAAATTCGGCGATGTCAAATTGTGCTTCTAGTGGGCCAAACCATAAGGTGTGGCTATGTTCTAATGCCCGTAGAAAAAAGAAACTTTATTATAAATTTTGCAAGTATTATAGGAAAATGCTGGGTGGAATCCGAAACACGTTGTAATAGATTTTAACAAGGGGCAATTACACTGGTGTGCAAAAATTAAGGACGAAGTCGAAAAATTAGCATATCAGCTGAACGAAGAGGCAAAGCGGACAGAAAGACCAATCAGGAGATTAAGTAAGGTGATGTACGGTAGCACATGCGCAGATATGCAGGTAGACGTAATGGGGGAGTGTCTGAGTAGTATAAAGCATGTTGTCGGTGTAAGATCAGTATTTCTGGCAAAGAGATTGCACGCCGTATAGCAGTTAAAATCAGACCGAGTTGCTGCCTCAGCGAGAAATGGCGAATAATCAATCTGTTAGACGACATCTGGATGCTTTTACCCGAGGTCGAATCATTGGGAAGTTGGAGGAAGACCGCAGTGTGACAAGTGTGGATGCAGAGTTCGGAATTGCTCACAGCATCGTTTCACGACTTTGGAGACAATTTCAAATTACAGGAATAGCTATCTGGGGGTTTCGTAGTGGTCGTCCACGAGGAACCTAACCCGCAGATGACCGGTATATTGAAAGAAGAAACAGGCGGCGGACAGCGGGAGAAATCGCTAGACACAGGCGACTGGGCGACCGATATCGAGTTTTACCGTGGCCAGAAGACTGCACGGTGGTGGTCTGTTTGCACGACGCCCTGTACGGTGTGTACCTCTAACGCCTGCCCACCGGAGAAGGCGTTCTCTGTGGTGCCGGGAACACCGGAATTGGAGAGACAATGAATGGGGACAAGTACTCTTTACAGATGAGAGCAGATTTAGTCAGAGTTGCGATTCTAGACACATACACATCTGGACAGAGCGGGGAACACGCAATAACCCCTTCAACATCATCAAAAGGGACTGTTTTGGAGGTCGCGGAGTTCTCGTTCGAGCAGAAATAATGCTTGGTAGCCGGACCGACCTTCATATCTCCCAAGGAGGTTCGTCACCTGGGACTGCTATTGTAACGAGGTTCTTCTTCCTTACATGCGTCTTTTCACAAGGGCTATGGGTCCTCGGTTCCTCTTCATGGACGACAACGCTCCACCTCATCGCACAGTTACTGTCGAAGAGCTGTTGGAGAGTGAAGATATTGAACACATGGATTGGTCGGCAAGGTCTCTGGATCTAAATCTCGTCAAGCATTTACGGAACTTACTAGAGAGACCCGTGGCAGCACGTAACTTATCGCCAGTAACGATTCCGAAACTGCGATTGGTGCTACAAGAGGAACGAGCAGCAGTGTCTCAACAGCTCATTAACAACCACATATCCAGCATGCACAAATGATGTGAAACCTGCCTAGCAGTCAGGGGAGATCATATCCCCTATTAAAGACCGGATGTTTCTTGCTGGACACCCCTCACAGGGATGTTTCGGCCTTCAGTCGCATTGCGCTCCATGCTACTTTTTCAATAAAGCTTCTTTTTATCCCTCTTGATTTCTCGTTTAGTAAGTGTTGCTTACATTACTCATGTCCTTACGTATTGGGGATCTTACGGTATTAAATGTGTTGATTTGGAACGCTTTTGTACAAAGTTATATTGAAAAAACCGTCTCGTCCTTAATTTTTGCACACCAGTAGAAATCTATAATATGCTTATTTTCCAATACCGCCATCAAATGATGCAATTAACATTTTACACAAGCACTTTTGCAATACGTCGAAGACATTGCACCATAAATTAAAATAATTCTTTGACTACTTTGTCAGTCAGTGGCTGGATAACGGAAATTTTCCTCTGGAATAAGGAAAAACACAACAAATATAGAAGGATGTAATCATAAACTGAACAAGCTTATTCAGAAATCTCGTCTAGCATTCAAGCAACTCATTCAGAAAATTCAAAATACAACTATCAAATCGATTGCTCAGATTAGAATTTTCCCTGAAAACTTTATTAAAAAAAGAAAAGTTCAACTTCATGCTTTAGTTAACTTGGAGGCAATGATAGCAAATCATGTGGAAAAAAAAAACTGTATTCTTTATTTGTACAGGTTTTATTTTCGGTATCTTGAGAAAAATAAAGTATCTTATATTAAAAATCAAAATTCTTTTAGTGTAAATTTTGCGATGTTACTTAAAAAACATTATGATCTTCACCGTTATAGAACACTATATGCCAAACAGTTTGTTGTGGAAAGATGCAGGGTGTTCCAAAATTCGCTCTTATCAAACTTTTAAAATTGTGGAAATTCCAAAATGGATATTAATGGCAAATTGTTTCAATGAAAGACATCCCTATACTGTTTTTATTTGGTTCAAGATGCAGATGAATATTTTCCAAGTTGAAGAAACTTTTATGATTGAGCATTACTTTCCAACACATAAATTTGACTGCGAGTCCATTTTGTCCGAACTGACAAAATGAAAATGAAACTGAATAATGGCCAAACTGACAAAATGGAAATGAGGAGACTGGCGGCTACTTCGTTTTGTATGGCGAACGCTTACCTTAGCTTCTTGAAATCCAAGTTACCAATCGGGAAAATACTGTCTTGTTAAGTTCAAGAACATTTGGAAAGGTAATCTTTAAACGCTCCAACAGCTTTTCTGTAAGAATGCGTTGAAAAGTAAAGCTCAATCATAAAAATTCGTTCTGCTCGCGAAACTGGTTTCCATCTTGCAGCAAATAAATAGATTTTAAAGCTAATGGCATTATGTACATCTGAAGTTTCATGTGATATATTACTTTTAAGAATACAGAAGTTTCATCCATTAAAACAATTTCCTTTAATATCCATTTGGAGTTTACAAAATTTTTGTAAATTTTAAGTGTGTGACTTTTGGTTCATACTGCACCTACACCGGCGTGGTGTGCAGCCGCACTGGCGCTGTGTACAATTAAGTTTTTTTGCCAAAAGTTGATTCTTAGTGATATCTAGATAACACTATACGGCTACAGAGTGTATTTTCCGAGCGCGAGACGAGGTCTCGACACGAGTAACATCACATATGATGCATTAAGCTCTTAGAGGGGAAGCTCTAGGATCTTATATAATTTTTGCAAATCTACAACACCGACTGAAACTTTTTCATATAACATAGCTATCGCTTCATTTTCGGTTACTAAAGTACAGACTTTAAAAAAATTGTTCGATCGAAAAACAATGGCATTTGACGAGCGTTTAGTGGTAGTTCTTTTAAATGAACTGCTCGTTGAAACTCGGATCAAAGAACAGTATTTAGAAGCAGATTAAACATAAATAATAGAAATATAATAAAAAGAGAAAAAAATGCAAATGAATAATTTTTGAAAAATTTTAACAAAATGGGGAAAAGGAATCGCACAAACATAATAACAAAATGAGATAATTTTTTTTTCAATCTGTAGCATGTTTTGGTTATTGCCACAAAATCAAAGCGAAACTTTCAGGTAGGGGGGAACTAAATTTTGAAAATAATCTCAATTTCTACTTTCACTTTCAAAACAAACACTCGGAACCACTCAACAAAATGGCAATACTTTTGGTCATGTGACTTGTGACATAACTTCCATCACCATAGTAGGGACCATACTACTGGCGCAAGAATGTCTCAATTATCACAGTAGCTAGGGTTTTCAAATACTTGGTGACAACTGAAGATGTCACACTTCTCTCCTGTTTGTGAAGAATGGAAAACATTTTATTCTACAATTTCATAACATCAACTTTGCGTCCCCTAGATACTGCACCCGGAGACAAATGTCCTTCCAGTTGTGCCAATGGTCATACTATTGAATTGAGCACATATTCATATTAACTATGAATGGAGGTTCACCTCTCATCTGTCACTGCTCTTATTTCAATATACCGAAATATCATACGTTAGAACTTTTTGCAGAAGCAACATAACATAAAGTGTTCTAGTTTTCTCAAAAAATGCTCCATGCATGTTCTCATTGGTATAATCAACAAATCTTCCCTCAGCAATGAATAAGCTACTGTATTTCTTCAGTTCTAGAACGCAAATCCATAATTTTACAATTACCTATGCGAGAGAAAAATATCAGTTTGAAATTATAAAGTAATAAAATAAATGCTAAACTATATTTAGCTAACATTTTCTAATAACTAATTTTGAACTATAACAACAACAGTATTCGTACTTTTACTAATAATCTGGAAAAAGATCATTGCTTCAGAATAATTTTCAATTCTAAGGCATATGTCTTTTTAGAAGCAATTGCATGAGAAAATAGTATGTCCTAAAACTGAAATACAGTGAAAAATCTTCGTTCATGAACTTAATTTATTCCTGAAGATAATTTGTCACCTAAAATATCTGTAAACCATAACTGTTTTCTCCATAGGCGTTAATGTAAAATTAATTAATCCATTCCCTGATCCAAATGGTTGCTTAAAAAAAGAGTACTTTGTTTGTGAGTTTGTAATGAACAATCAATGGAATTAATTAAATCTCATAGCACATATACAATATTTACCACAGAACTTATCATATAATAAATAGAAAAACTTAAAATTAAATTTTACTGTTCCTCTACAAAGGAAAGTTGACAGCTAGGAAAAAAGTGAAGAGGCTAAAGATATATATATACACAGTCCAGTCACATTAATGTGACCATCTGTCAAAAGCCAGAATAACCACCTTTCGCAGAGCAGACTGCTGCGAGACGTGCAGGAAGAGAGTCACATAGGTCCCTGATGGTGTTCTCTGGGATGTTGAGCCATGCCGACTCTAATGCCGTGGCCAGCTGCGCTAGATTACACGGTTGAGGATCCATGGCGCGAACAACTCGATCGAGATGGTCCCACAGATGCTCGATTGGGTTTAAGTCAGGTGAATTTGCTGGCCAGGGGAGGACGGTAAACTCATCCTGGTGCTCTTCGAACCACGCACGTACACTGGCAGCTGTATGGCACCTCGCATTGTCCTGCTGGAAGATGCCATCATCCTGAGGAAAAACAATGCGCATGTAGGGGTGAACATGGTCCGCAAGGACAGATGCGTACTTGTATTGATCCATTGTGCCTTCCACAATGATCAGTGAACCTAGAGAATGCCAGGAAAACATTCCCCAGACCATAATGCTCCCGCCTCCAGCTTGGACCGTTCCGGCAATGGTTGCAGGGTGGTTCCTTTCAGAGGTTTCACGCCTTATACGCCAACGTCCATCTGTCCGATGGAGCATAAAACGCGATTCATCCGAAAACGCAACCTGTCGCCACTCAGTGGACGTCCAGCTGCTGTACTGGCGTGCAAATTCTAGCCTTCGCCGTCGATGAACAGCAGTCAGCATAGGTGCACGAACCAGGCGTCTGCTTCGGAGGCCCAGACGCAGCAATGTTCGCTGAATAGTACTTTGGGAGACACTTTTGGTAGCCCCTTGGTTCATTTTGGTGGTCAGTTGCTCAACGGTAGCCCGTCTATCTGCCCGAACGCATCTCCGCAACCGTCGTTCGCCTCTGTCATCTATGGCCCGTGGTGCACCACATTTGCCACGTCGCTGATTTTGGACAGTCCCATTTTGCCATGCACGGTACACTTTTACCACGGCGGCACGCGAACAGTTCACAAACTCAGCCGTTTCGGAAATGCTTCCACCCTTGGCCCGAAAGCCAATGATCATGCCCTTTTGGAAGTCGGATAAATCGCTTCGTTTCTGCATTACGCCAACGATTGAAATGTTTTCCGAAGCCCTCACACACCCTTTATATACGCTCAACTGCACTGTGCTGCCTTCTGTGATTGGTTATTTAACTCTGACGTGGTGGTCACATTAATGTGACTGGACTGTGTATATATATATATAGATAAATATTACTATGTGAAAGGAGAAATCCTATTCTGAAAAAACATCAGGTAGCTGTTGTCTCCCCCTCCCCTTTTAAGAGTGTTTGCCGCTATCTGAAAATTGCTAAGCCTTTTTCATATTAAAAGTCTGTCCATTAAGAGTTGTTTATGTTTAAAATGCTTCTAAAGCAAGGCATGGCACTGCCACTGCAAATATTTTTGCTATAGCTTTTATCAGAGTTGTGGAGTCGGTAAGAAAATGACCGACTCGGACTCCCTGAAATTTTAAACTCAAAACTCTAACTCCCTCTTCCTCATATATATGTAAACATATATGCATAAGTCACAGCTTACTTTTTTTAATATAAAGGAAGTAATAGATACTACAGAAAAAAAAAAAAAAAACTGATGACATGGCAAATTATTTATACCAGCATTTATAATTTCGGAGAAACAGTATAGCTTCGGCAAGGTCGTCTTCTTTTTTAGAGGACCGTAGATCCGATTTGATAAACTTCAGAGCTGAGAAGAGTCTTTCCATACTATGTTGAAGAAGAACTGTTAGTGTTAGAGCTACTTCCTTTAACTTTTCAGGACAGACTTTTACAAGTTCTAAAATAGGTGTCTTGCAAGAGTAATCATATTTCTCTATTTCTTCAAAGGCTATGCAGAAATCTTGTTTGTATTTTTTCATTTTTATATCTAAAGGCTCTTTGTTCTTTACATTCATTTCATTTGCCTTAGCCTTTACAATACTTTCCAAATATTTCTCATAATTTAATCCATCACTGGAAGAGGATGATAGAGACTCAGTTGCAGTGTCTGCAGTCTCACTGTTCCGATTTGTATACTTCAATTGTTCTGAAAATAATTTCATTCTTAGTGAAAGTTCATAGATAGTTTTCTTTGGCATTTTAATTTGTTCATCATCCAACAAAATTCGGTGGTTTGGATCTACATATATTGAACCCAGCAAGATCTCACTGTCTAGCAAACTAGTTTCTCTTTTCTTCATTGAGGAAATGATTCCTTTGCAATAAGTCCTCCATTTCAGAAAAAACAAACACCCTATTCTTCCATTCTTGCCTCCTGTTAATTCTTCAGATTGTAGCATTTTTGTTGCTGTATACAGTTTAGAAAGAAGAGTTTTCAATTCTGCAAGATGATTCCACAATCTTTCTGTTAGTGAAACATTAGGGTTATCTACATCTTCTAAAAACGTTAATTCTAACAACCTATATCATCAAATATGTACTTCCCCATCATGTTACTTGATCAATAATTTCCCCTTTTCCTGCTCACTTCTTAAGAATGGCATCAATTTTGGGAGTTCTTGCTGCTTACCTAAATTTACCAATGAGAGTTGTAACTAAATGAATCAGTTTAACCAATAATAGGAAATATCACGTCCATCCTCCTCCCTTATATTTATTTATTAATATGTCAATGAAATACAAAATAACTACTTTTTAATGTATATAGTTGATAAATAAAAATAACTCAGTTTGACATTAATTTTTTTTTCAATTCACTTTAATTTCATTTCAAATTCAAACTGTTCAACAAAGTGGAGTCAACGTGTTTTTAGAGACTCCAGCTCTGACTTCTTTTACCCCAAAATCCACTCAACTCAGATTCCGAATCCGCAGCCCTGTGGTTTACTGTTGCTTTATCAAAATGAAAATGTTCTACGAACCTTTGCAGCCTGCTCCATTTTGCACCAATTTTACAAATCAAATAACTAAGAACGTTTTCCCTTTGGGCTTCTCTATGCTGCATTATGGAGTATCATTTGTTGCTTGCTTACTTTTTTGTATCTCAAGACTTCATTAGTCATCCTAGATATTTTTGGTTTGGAAAATTTGTTCATGATCCATAGTTTCATTGTACAGTATATTTTTCTGAAATTCTATTTTCAAATGAATACAGAATTCTGTACAGAAAAATAAAACTGAATTAATATTAATTTTAATAATAATTTTTAAAAATATTGAAGTGTTATTAAAAATATAAAAATTGCTTGCTTTTAAATAATAAACAGTTAAATATTGAAACCAATAATTAATAAACATCACTCTATTAGATTAGAGATTATCCTTCCCTACGATTTTGTCTTTTAGGCCACTTTTCAATTCTTATATACAGGCAGATATTTGAAATTTGGTTAAGTCAATGAGGATTGGACTTCTGTGCCATGAATGATTATGAATATACAGCAAATGCATCATATATTTTGGGTAATGAGTTATGCCATTATCCTGGACTGTTTGACACCGGACTAATTAAGGAAATAAATATATAAAAAAATTGGTTCAAAAAATTTTGCCCCTTTTCTGTTTTCAATAAATAAAATATTGTTAATTAATTCAAATATATTTATTCAATATAATTTTAAAAAGTGCTTTTCATAATTCATTTATTATCCTCTAAAAAATGAAATATTATTGTCTACACACTTTTTTCTTCGGCCTTTTCTCTTCATAGAAATGAACTCTGCATCTGGCACACTAACGGCAATTATAAGGCTATATTCAATACTGGGATAACTTCTACAAATTGCTCTGAAAAGGTTCAAACATTCTGTTATTTATAGTTGTTCAGTTTTTAATTCTAGATAAATACATAAAAATGAGCCACATGAAAAAAGACATGTTTAAAAAAAAAAAAAAAAAAAAAAAA
>KK112276.1:196424-209874 GCA_000611955.2 Stegodyphus mimosarum | reverse complement strand
GTTTAAAAAAAAAAAAAAAAAAAAACTCACAATCAGAGTTTTAAAAATAATTTTGTGTACAAATTTTCTGCTGAATTAAAATGTATTTTTTCAAAATTTTCACACTGGATTATAGTAAACGAGATCTGATTAAAGTTCAAATGAGAAAAATCAGCAGGATATGGTAACGTAAATTTTATTTTGTGCTCTTTACATGATACGGTCAAAAAATATTTTAAACAGTAAAATGAGGAAATATTAATCAAAGAAAGGAATTTAAGGAAACAGATATTTTGTTTATTTACAATGATTTGAACAAATGAATAATTACAATATAAAAATGTTTTCATAACAGTAAATCACTAATATAAACAATAATGTAAATCAGTATTGTTTTATAGGGTTAAACACTAACCAAAACCAAAGAAACAATACTAAATTCAGTTTTAAAATCTTTAAATTAAGGAGGTGGCATCATACATCAATTTCTTAATGGAATTTTTTAATAAAATTGATAAGCCCATTAGTGGAGCTATCATGAGTGGATACAGGTTCTTTGCCTTTCAGTTCAGGTTGAATCAATTTAGCCAACTGCTTGCCCAGTTCTACCCTGGAATAGAAGCATATGTTTTTAATAATTCATAGACATCTCAGATTGGGAAATTTCAGTTATTTGAAGAATTTTATAAGCATTTATATATAAAAATATATATAAAACAAATTACATTAAATATATATAAAAAATATAATTTAAAAACCAGAATATTCACAAATTTCAATACTAGGTAACACAGAAAATAATTGTCATGTAATGATTTATTTCATACACAAAATAAAGATATAAAATTTATGCATATTAATCACTTTATATAATTTACTACACATACCCCCATTGGTCAAATGAATTAATATCCCAGATTATTCCTTGAGTGAATATCTTGTGTTCATACATGGCTGAAAAGAAATGAATTTATTTTTATTTATAAAATAAAGGAATACGAAATCATATTTTCAGGTCTCTTTTCAAGGAATTATCTTTGTCTCGTGTACATTCACAGTTTGTTTTACATAACTGAATACTGCAAAGAGTGTAAAGAATTATTCAATAGAACTAATGAAAAAGTCACAGCAAAAAGAGACAAAGAAAACAAAACTAATCAGCATAAAATATTTAAAAACTCTTATTTTAAGCCTTTAAGTGTTCAATTCTCTTATGTTAAACAAGAGGCCAATCTGTATACATTTACTTCCAAAAGTTAAGCATGAAGATGTAAAATGCAAAAAAATCAACAAATACTTCTTTGATTGACACAAAATTTGACAGGAAAGTAGCATATATATTTATGCATAAAACAAAATAAATAATTATACACAGAAATGAAAACAATATTAAATTTTTGTAAGTTATCAGATAATGACATACTGGAGACTTAAACAGAATTATGTATAAAGTGAAAATAAAAGCATAAAATAAAAAAACAAGACATTAATAGGATATGTGACCCCCCTCATCTATATACAACAGTTACATCTTGTGACCATGTTTTCAATTAGGTAGTCAACCACCGCAGAATTAAGCAATCGCCATTCTTCTTGTAGAGCAGTTTCCAGCTCAATAAGAGTGGCTGGAGGTGGAAAATGTTAAGTTACAGCACGGCCGAGAGAATCCCAAAGATTTTCAATGGGATTAAGGTTGGGCGAATATGCTGGCCATGCTATACGTGCAATCCCTTCACTCTCCAGGTAGTCATCGAGGATGTCAGCTCTATGGGGATGTGCATTATCATCCATTAAAACAAAAGTAGGGCCAACTGCTGCAGCCTACAATCTCACAATGGGTTCTAGGATTTCATCTCGATACCAGACAGCCGTCAAAGAACCCCGTTTAAAGATGTGCAGGTTGGTGCGGTATCCTAATGAAATCCCTGCCCATACCATAATGCTTCCGCCTCGGAATGTGTGATCTTCGGTGATGTTTTGGGACTGACTGTGTGTTCGTTGTTCAAGCCATATCCTTATATATGCTTGTCATCTGGCTCCAGAGCAAATCTTGACTCATCAGTAAACATGACATTGCACCAGTCACATTCCAATTGACATGTTTCCGGCACCACAGTAATCGTGCCCCTCTTGATTGGACGGATAGAGGAACACAAACTCGAGGTACCCGGGCGTACAGTCCACTCATATGTAATCTTCGACATACAGTAGCTGCATATATCGCCTTACCAATGGGCGCTGTAACCATAGATGTCACAAGTGTGGAGGTCGCTGTGCGATTCCACTTGGCTACAATAGCAATATATCGATCTGCGGGGTGTTGTAACCATTGGGCGACTGGCTACAGGCCTTCGGACAACTGTCTGTGTGGTTTGGAATTGTTTCCATAAATGTGAAGTTACAGAATGATGAATGCTGAAAAAAAGAGCAACATCTGTGATCGATTGTCCTACAGGATGCGCCCCACAGCAAACCAGTGCTCAGAATCTTCTATTCGTCTTCTGGATGTCATAGAAACATGTATGTCTGGAAAACAAATTGTACGAAAGTTTTAAACACCTATCAGCACTTACAATCAACTTCTGTAATCTTTCATAAAGCTGACTGCCTTTTTTTGCATATTTCTTGACATGAAAGTGCGATTGGCTATTACCTAACGTATTTGCATACTTCCATCTACCACTGCAGTGAATTGCTTCCTCTTCAATTCTGATTGGCTTCCTGAAATTAGCATTTTCCTCTCCAGGCTTAACTTTTGGAAGTGAGTGTATTTATTATGACAAAGCACACGCTAAGACAAATAATATCACTTATGCTTAAAAAAAAAAAAAAAAAAAAAAAAAAAAAAAACACCTGCATTAAATACTTATATAATCACCAATATTAAAATACATTAAATTACATCCTTCATATTTATCTGCATATTTTCTGATATCAGAACATAATACACCAATAAATTTCAGTTACTTAGATTCCCTGATATGGCAGCTAACTTACAGCATTTCTATGAAAACAAATTTGACTGACAAATTTGTCTGTACTAATTCAAACCCTAATTTTTGCCTTTTTGACAAAATCTGATTTTGGCCAAAAAGCATACCACATGAAGATACTTGATGGCAGAAATAATTCACTACAAAAATTAACAACTGAAATTAGGGAAAAGATAATTTTCTTAAATTTTATTTAATCCTAATATAAATTAATCATATTTCTCAATATCTAATTCCATTTTTTTAAGCAATTCTTGAAAGATCTCTCAGTTACAATGAATGAAAGCATTCTCCATTTCACAATTAACATCCATGTCACAGATAACAGCTTCAGTTCTGTCCATAACATAACTAGTGCAAATTAAAAATAAAGTGAGTGGAGGAATATGGAATATGTTAAGATCAACTCCACATATTTATTAGGGAATATTTTATATGTTTCTGACAATATGTGGAACATAAATATCAGGAACATATTTTATATCCAGTTTTTAAATATGAAATACCTACTCTTCACACACAGAGCCATCAATAAATAGAACTGCATCAAGACAAAATAAGCAGCCAGAGATAAAAACAAGAAACGAGTATTTATACTAAATCTCTTGATACATAATCCATGGATTTTTGTGCTTTTGGACTTTTAAAATGAAGTTGATCAAAACAACAAAAAACAACCCTTCTTGGACTTTGGAAAACTGTTCGAGAGGAATGGCATACAATACCTATTCAAATGCTACAAAAGGCTTGTCTTGGAAATAAGTTTAAAACACAGCAAAAAATGTGTATAAATTCATAGGCCATACAAGGAAGTCATGTGGTTTCCATACAAGATTTTTTTAAAATTATTTTCATAATTACCATATTATTGTTTTGAAAAGTTATTTTATTATAGGACTCAATGAGAATTTAAATTTTTACAAAGAAAAATTTTAAAATAATTTCTCAAGAATTTTTACAACTCTAAATTCTAAACAATTTAATATATTATTACACCACAGCAGTTTTAAAGATATATATGTTACATGTTAATATGATTTCACATTGTAGACAACATATTTACTAAATTAAAATGTAACCATTATACTTCCATATTACATTCACTTAAAATGTTATCTGCATTTTTTAAATGGATAATATGAGATATAGCTGTAGAATTATGTACAATGGGGGGAAAAGAGGGGGATGGGGACAGTTCTATATCTCCTGTTCTACTGGGCCGATTGACGAAATTCAAATTGCATTTTTCATGTCTCAAAAGCACGACTTAGGATATGTATTAGATTTATATATAACATTCTTCAAATATAGGTATATTGACACAAAATGGGGCTTTTTCTGAAATGACATGCCAGTTTTTTCCATATTTTGATTATACGACTCAAATTATGCCTAAATATTAAATTTGTACAATCTGGTGCGAAATTTACAGAGAAATTCAAAAACTTAACTTGGTGCATTTTTTTCAGTTTGAGCCAAGAATAATTCAATTGGCGAACTTCTTAACATATGGCAACCTATTTTCTTTTCAATTCCATTGTGCAGAAGCAGAAAGTCACATCATTCCTACCTTTTTACATTTTGGACGAGCGGGAAAAAAAATCACATCATTCCTACTTTCAAATAATTTTAACAATGGGCATAAACCACATTTTTGTCATTAGCGCTTTCAACAAATATGCCAAATTTCAAAATGGGCCAATATATGAATTCACATATATCTTCTTAAATTATGAATAAAAAGCTCTAATTTTTTGCAGGTATACTTTGGTATAATATGAGATGTAGAATCAAAATATGGAAAAAAAAATTTGCATGTCATTTCAGAAAAAGTCTGATATTGTGTCAAAAAACCTACTTTTGAACAATGCTATATATAAATCTAATGCATATCCTAAGTCGCACTTTCGAGACATGAAAAATACAATTTGAATTTTGTCAATCAGCCCAGTTGAATGGAGATATAGAACTATCCCCCCTTTTTTTAGCACAGTATACATAGCTGTTAATATATGGATTTGTTTATGAACTGATGTGCTTACAGTAACAATGTTATATTATAAAAGCATATATAAGTTTTTACATTGGAGTTTGCAAATAATGATAAAACAAAGTATCTTTAGTGAAATTCCAACAAAATTTGTTGCTGTACAATGTGATGCAAGAAGAGAAATATATTTCCGATTTTGAATTATGTCCAAAGGGGCACTTTTTTTAACATTTTGTTTGTTACCTTTATTTATTAAATATCATGTTCTTTGCACTTTAACCATAAAATTCAGTTAAAGAACAATATTGCAAAATAATTTTAAACTGAGCATATCTTTAGAATTTCCCATACATAGTCTCACGCACTGGAGATAAAAATATTTTTTCTGTACAACGTTGCCATTGCTCACTTTGAAATCCTTGAGTTTGTTAATCAAAAATTCATTAAAGTTTTACAAAATATGAAATCGATAAACAAATTAAAAATTTGGGCTTTCAGATGCCCATATTCGCAGGAGGATTACGTCATTCAAAATTTGATGGCTCTAGGTACCGTCGTTTTATCACAATGCGAAAAACATACATTTATGCACATTCTTCATTATTTAATTTCTTTAAATATAATGCAGGGCTGCAATATTTGGTGGCAACAGTTTGAAAAATGAACCGACATTTAATGTTTCCGATGCAAAATCGAAAACAAAAACAATAGTCCTTCAGGGACAAAGCCCCTTTGGACTAAAAAAAAACTAGATTACTAAATAATTGATAAAAATGGAAACAATGATCTTAAAAATAATACAACATGATTTCAGATTACAAAATACTGTTATTTTAGTATAAAGTGCAGCAAGTTTATTATTTTGTAAATATCTGCCAATATTTAAATTCTTTTTGATTGCATTGCTGTAAATATTTAAATCCTTCTTGATTGCAGAGTTGTAGTATTGTATATTGTTTTACTTAGTAATCTACTTATTACTTGTTTTGAGAATGATAGAATTTATTTTGTGTATTTATTGTTACACAAATGAACTCTAGAGTTACAATTCTCTATTATTATTTGTGTTTATTTCTGTTCTTAATATGTAGCCATATGTTTTAAATTTAAGCATTTGTTTCTCATATAGATTTGTAGAGCTTTTAATTTTAAGTGTAATGACATTTAAACTGTAAAAATAATTCAGCCCCATGACTGATTCTTCCTGAAGATTCCAAATGCCCATGCTACACTAAATAATTATTACTATGAGAGCTAGGGAACTGGTTGTTAAACAGCTGCAAGATTTAATGGTGAAGGTGTTTGCTTGTGTTTGTTTACTCTGGAAGTGATTTTGGAAATTGATAATAATTCTCATGTGCTGAAGATTACTTAACATACAAATTCTCCTTGAGGTATTTCCAACTATTTATGGTGCTGTATGTCATAAATGTTTATAATAAATCTTCCTGCTTATCTGGAGTGATTATTTAAAGTGATCAACAAGTCTAGCTCACAACTAGTATCAGAATTCTGGTTGTCTACGAGTGCTGATAACCAGGAAAATGGAATAGTAGCTGAAAGCCAATATGAAAATGATTGCTGCCAGCCAGGAAGAAACACCAGCTAAAGTCATTGAAATGACAGCATTAACTGAAGTAATGCTGCTAAGATGAGAAAGAAAGCAGTAAGAATGAATGAAAGTACCTCATCAGCCCACTCTGAGATTACCAGGGAAATGAAGGACTTCATTGCGGCAAATGTTGCTGAAATGAAGACTTCCGTTGAAACAAATGCTATTGAAATGAAGGAGAGTATTGCTGCCATCAAAGAGAAAACTGTCACTCCTGTGAACAAGAAAAACTAGAGAGAGAGAGAGAATCTTAAAAAATTTTCACTATTAAAAAAAACTCAAAAAGGAAATTCGAAGATTCGAAACGCAATTTCTATAACTTTATCTATAAACAAAGTGACAAACTTGGCTTCATATGTAAACAAAGTGACAGCTCAGTCTTCAGTCAATGACACTGACACTCCAGATCATGGTGCTATTAACAATCTCTTGGTTTAATAATCTTGTCCGGAACGTAAGATTTCATCATCTGATGGGAAGTCATCATGAAACATACAAAAATACAATTTTAAATGATTTTGCTGGCAAATCATTGGGGGACATCATCAAGGCATTACATATAACTAACTACCTGTCTGACATTTTCCAGACACTTCCAGCCGAGAAACCTTCAGATACTGAATCTTTAATTAACGAATAACTGTAATTCGGAAAGCCATTTCTCAAGCATTATTACCAACTGTAGCTTAACATCCAAGAACAAAAAACAGGAGGGTCTCTTCAAGAACTAGCGACCGACATGGAAAAATTAACTCAACTGGCACTTCCAGATTGTGGCCAGGAAATTAAAGATACAGTGAGTTTTCAATATTTTGTGGATGCTGTTAGGGATCTCAATACACAGCAAGCACTTCTGAAAGCTGATAAAGACTTAAACAGTGCTCTAGTGCAGGGATGACCAACTTGTGACCCATCCTGTAAAATTTATAATATATATTGATATCTTTTGTTAATACACTAAAAATTAAAAAATGCATTCAAACTCTTCTTAGTAAAAACAGCATGGACAGTCATGGCAGCTATCAAAAGAAGTATGTTACAGCTGTGACATCACATCTTCCTATTGGTCAAAAAAGCAATAAGTGATCATGTAAGAATCATGTTTAACATAATTGGCCCTGATGCACATGGGTACAGAGAGATGACTATTCGTTGTCTTCAGTGTAGAACTTCATTTTTAGTACGAATACAAAGAAAAGAAAAATTCTGGAAGAAAATTGAGAATACAGTGAACAATAGGAAGAAGAGTACTGCTTTAATATTCAAAACTCCAAATTAATGAGTTTAATTTGTCAAGAAACTCTTACTGAATTTAAAGAATCCAATGTGAACAGACAGTATGAAAGAAAACCTAGTGATTGTATGATATTGGAGAAGTAAAAGAATTGAAGCTGACAGAATTTAAATTAAGAGTTTAGTTCAGCATTAGAAGAACCATTTAATATTGTGAAGACAAGCTATTATGTTTCATTTCTAACTAAACGAAAAGATTTTTTAAAACATGAATCTATTTTTGGATGGTGAATGTGTAAAAGAATGTTCAGAATCTGTTGGATCAGATGTTCTGGATAAAAGAAAATTACTTTTAATAGTTTACTGCTGCAAATAGTATGCCATTTCTTTGATTGAAACATTCTCAATTATAATAAAGTTAAACTTTTCGATAAAATTAGACTTTTTCATTTTGGTTGGTTTAGTAGATAATTGCAAAGCATACTAAGGCTATCTGCCTAAGGGGAGGGATGCCTCCTTTCAAAGGGAAATTGGCTAGCATGTACGAGGGTTGGAACTTTAATAGTGGCAACTATTTATTTACAAGGAATACAAAAGTGATTCATGTCACCATATTTTACAGTCCTTCAATATAGTCGCCAGCATTGTGTACAACCCGTTTCCAATGATGTGGAAGTCGCAGAATACCTGTAGCAGCGTCTGTTTTGTTGATAGTTTGAGTGGACCGGTCTACTGCCGCAAGAATCTCAGGAACAGTTTGGAAGCGAGTGCCACGAAGTGGTTCCTCCATCTTAGGAATTAAGTCATAGTCACAAGGGCTTAGATCTGGGGAGTATGGTGGATGGTAAAGCACTTCCCAGCTCCATCGCTTGAACAAATCAGTCACAGTTTGCGCTGCATGCGGTCGAGCATTGTCATGCAAAATGAGAGGAGCGTTCTGCAGAAAGTGTCGCCGTTTTTTTCTCAAAGCTGGTCGGAGATTGTGCTCCAAAAATGAGCAGTAATACTGCGCAGTAACGGTCTGCTGTGGGGGAACGGTATGCGTTAGGATGACACCATCACAGTCGTACACGAGAATCACCATAACTTTCACATTGCTGGGGTTCTGACGAAATTTCGAACGTCGTGGTGACCCGTGATGACGCCATTCGTTTGATTGGCGTTTCAGTTCTGGCTGGTACAATCGGGCCCAAGTCTCATCCAGCGTAATGATACGGCGTAAAAAAGCATCTCCTTCGCGCTCATAGCGCTCCAGGTGGGTTCGGGCAGCATCGTATCGTAGCCATTTCTGCATTTCCGTCAATTGATGTGGAACCCATCGTGAAGCAATTTTTCTCATGGACAGGCGTTCCTTCAGAATGTGCAGCACAGTGGTAGGCGCTAATCCTGTTTGTCCGGCCGGCTGACGAATCGTTTGGCAGCAATCACTGTCCATTAGTGCGGCAACAGCTTGCACGTCTGCATCGCCGACACTCGGACGACCTGGCCGCAGCATGTCTGCCACGTTTGGGTGTCCTTCATTGAATGCTTTCACCCATCTTGCTACGGTTCTGTAAGGCAATGCAAATTCCCCGCAAGCCTCTTGAAGCCCTTGATGACACTGTCGTGCTGTACGACCTCTGGCACATTCAACTTTTATCCAACATCGTTATTCTTGTTTTGAAAACATCCTGACAACCCTTACTTTAGACCGCGAGCTAATACAAGGATCCGTTCTTCGCGTCAACCCGCATGCGCGTGACGTAGGCAGGACGAGTCTTTTTGCTGAGAGGTAAGGTAGGTATGTAGTTCACGTGTGGTATACGCGATATTCTTTGGTTTTGTTGCGTAGCGTTTTTTCAGCTGTGTTGCCACTATTAAAGTTCCAACCCTCGTATATGCTACAAAAATGTACTCGCCGGTGGGATGTCTTCCATCCTAAGGCAATAATAACCAATTAGAGTACAATGAAAAACACACATGCAGCCAGCCCATTCACCTGAAATCGAACCCAGTCGGAAAGTACCAGTGTTCGGCAATTTTACTGCTTTGGCCTTTTTCATTTTGATGCCAATAAATTTATTAACTGGCATTCTAACATTTAAAAAAAAGTAATAAGGAGTATTATTTCTAATCAACTAATTAGAATTAAAAATATTTGTACAGAAGTTTATTTTCAAAATGAAATAATTCTATTTTCACAAATATTTCTAGGAAATAATATTCATAACTATTTCTTTAATTTCTATCTAAAAAAAGTGGGTATTAACTACATCCTTTAATTTTAAAGTCATTAAATGAAACTCTTTTTTGAAACTGAGGGGAGAATAGAGGTGGATACATAACTTTAATTTTCTAGATTTGTAATTATGTAAATAGTCCTCTGGCAACTTTTCTATGACTAACAGGACAATTTTAATTTCTATTAGATGTTATGGCAACTACATTAGAGTGAAGATTTTTTACTGCCCTATTTTTTAATTTTCAATTACTTTTTTTTAATAATTACTTTTTTTAAATTTTCAATAACTTTCTGAGCCAGAATTAGCTAAATGTTTTGCCACTTGCAAAAATTACAATTCACACCAGATCATTTTCTTGCCAGTAATGTTTTCACCAATTTTCTCACCATCTGGTAAACCACGTATTTAAATTTTGAAGACAAAATTTCAGCTTGAAAAAGATGACTTTCATGGCCACATGTTTCTGAGACATCAAAATGGTATGTAATTAAAATTTTCACAGAGCGGGGTAAACAGATTTATTCAAACAACATTGGACTGCCATTCTCTATTTGTATCACAAAGCCAGAAGGGCTGGGATCAAACTGCCAATTACTCCTGCTGTTCATAAAAGTACAGGAACATCATTTTCTCCCATCACAGATCATTTTTGGGTGTGATCTTTGTCTGCCATATCACCTGCTTTTCAAATGATGAATGACATGCCTTTTTTGTTTCAGCAGCATCTGGAAGATCTACAGGTTCATTCAGGAGCCATTCATCGGTTTGCCAGGAAAATGATTAACACCACGACCAAGAGGACAATGACAACATATAATGCAAAATCAATGGAGAGGGAATTCAAAGAAGCAGATTGAGTGGAATTCCAAAAAACTACTACTTCTAAACCTAAGGAAGTGCATTACTGTAGACTTGCACCTTAGTGGTCCCTGATTTTGGAGACTACAAACTGGGACATGAACTCCTTAAGGCAGAGATAATATTATGAACATTTAAATCCTTTTTGATTCCACTGTTGCTTTTCTGTATTTTTGTAAATTATGTATTTATTTACTCTGTTCCTTTTACAGTGATAATTTTAGGGTTTATTTTGTGTAACATCAAATTTCGGACATATTTTGTGTTAGATATACAGGCTTTCAAAATGGCAAATTATTGGTAGACATCAACGAACTAAATGAACTTAAGCACTTATAAATGAACATTTAAATTTTTTTTTCAGGAGAAAGCACTTTTGAAAAATCTGTTTACAAGAAAACTACCATTAATCAGGGCCTTTTTAGGAGAAAGGACTCATATTTACATCATATAAGGAGAAAAACGAGAAATTCCTTTTGCCAACTGTTTAGGAAAAACAATTAGCAACTTTTAGTCTTTAGGACACTATTAAGTATTTGTTTCTTAAACAGAATTGTAGATCTTTCAGTTCTGAATGCAGTATTGTGTATATTGTAAAAATAGCTCAAATAAAACATAAGATATGGGTAAATATGCTTTTAAGGGCTTTGGTAACTTGCTGAAGATTTATGAAAACACATTTTTGAAACCCAAAGACTGATTCTTCCTGAAGATTCCAGAAGCCCATGCTACATTAAATTAATGCTATTCTGAAAGACAGGGAGTTAAATGATAATCAGTTTTGAGATTTAATGGTGAAAATGTTTTATTGAATTGTGATAAAGAGTTTATTCTGAAAGTGATTTTAAGATCTGATGATATTTCTGCTAAAGACGAATTGCTAAATATCACATTCTCCTAGAGTTATTTCCAGCTATTTATTATGTTGTATGTCATGAATTTGCATAATAAATTATTATTTTTTTCCTGCTAATTTGAAGTGATTATTTAAAGACACAGCAGTGAATCCATAGATGGCAATATTTCCATATTTTAATATCACTACTTACTGATTAAAGCTCCTAAGTTGAAAGGTGTTATTTTATCCACAACTATTGAATTTGTTGGTTTGTTACCAAGAAAGACCTATTAAAATAATACTTCCATTAAAATCACAAAAGTTATAAATTGCATAGAAAAATATAAAATAAATTGTTTTATGCAAACCTTATGTGGTAAAATTTTTTCCAGAGTTTCACCAGACATACCAGCTTTCTTTAACTCTTCTTCAGCCTCGCTTTTGGTTTTGCCTCGCATTAATGCCTCTGGCTGAGCAAGGAAATTTGCTAACAAGATCTAGGAAATAAATACAAAATATCATCTTATTTAAAAAATAATAATTGATAACAAAATTCCCAGTTTTTCATTCACAATATCTATATGCCAGTTTAAATAAATCTGCACATAACAGAAAATTTTCTACTTCAAAAATTCAGAAAACAGGAAAAGGAAAAAAAAGAATATTTTTACAAGATACATATTTGGCATAAAGGTGTTTTAACATATTGATGTAAAAGAATCTAAATCTTCAAAGATGTTTTAAACAATTGCAATCAAAGCTTTGATTAGGATTCAAAAGATTAATCAAGAGCTATGAAATCTGTGTGGCCTAAGTAAGCAATTATCTTAGTTTTTATTTACAAAATATAAAAATATTGAACTAAATACATGACCAGTTATAAACATCATTTAAATTATTAAAGAGAAAGCCAAAGATTTGACAAATCTTGACAAAGGTATATAAACAGAATATAATCAAAATAAAGTTTAACCTCATGATGAAGTCCATTGTTGATAGGATTATGAGTTTGAACAGGAGCTATGAAATCGCATGGAATAAGTCTTGTACCTGCAGATAGATGTTTTTAAAATTAATACACTGTTAAATGAAAGCTTAACATTAAAATAACACATGAAATTTTAGAATGGTTATCAATACAAGATCATTTTAAGGTCCATTCACCCCCCTTTTTTTTTTGCTGATTACAGCAAAGCATATAGAGTGGCCACCTGCATTAGGTAAGGGATGATTCTGAAGAGAACTTCCTAAAAAAATTGATTCGTATTAAGCTCAGAGAAAACTATCAAAATGCCATATAACAAACTTTTAATTAGAATCCAAATCTAGACTGAACTGCTTCAGTAATCATCCACCCAACCAATAGTGGGCCAGATCCAGTTTTTAGAGACTTTCCAATACCGTTGTCATAATTCAACCTGATTTGTAAAAATTACTTTTGAAAAGACAGCTGAATATAGCTTTGATTTTCAGAATACTAAGTAATATGTGCTGTTGGTTGATTATGGTTTAGTAGATTATGTTTTTAGTAAAAGAATAATAGCTAGTCTTTTTAGGAAAAAAAATTGAAGCATATGGCTGATTCATTACAATAAGCAGTTGTGCAGGTTTAATAAGACTGGCCCCTGTGCTTCTCGAAAGTATATTAAGTATCATGGGGCCTTGTTAACTATTCAGCTCTGCCCTAATTTTGATGGAGAACACCTTAGAGAGGGTGGCACAAGG
>KK112276.1:140589-196413 GCA_000611955.2 Stegodyphus mimosarum | reverse complement strand
TTCCCTACCACAAACGACCCTAGAGAACTTTCTGCTTGCCATGTTTTTTTAGAGTCCCTTGCCGTACACTATACACTTGAAAACATCCATACCTTCTCTGGAATTCAGATACGAGCCTATTGGTACAGTAGTCAACATCACTAATCACTACACCATCTAAGTGACTTAGCAGTTATGCAAAAAAAGGGGAGGGGAGAAAAGTAAGAGTAATTTTTAAACTGTCATTTTACTTGTCCTTAATCACAATATTTTTGGCATATTTTTTCTTGTCAAACATTGTGATAAATTTTGATAATTGAAAAAAGAAAGTTACTTTCCCATTAACAACATGATTTTATAAAGGTTTTAGCACTGAAAAGTTGCTCAGTGTGATTACAGGTAGAAAGCAAAAGTTGCTGAGTACTGTTCTGAAGATAATTTCAGTTTGGTCACAGATGAGCAAATTGACTGCAAGGCTGATGATTTCACTTTTTGATAGGCAATGTGGGGAGTTCAAGCAGATAAACAATACTTGAATATAGTCATTAACAAATTTAAGATAAATAAGCATTATAACAAATAATCAAAGCATTTTATATAATAAAATATATAAATTTCAAATATTAAAATATATGCAATACAGCATATGTGCAATTAAATATGACAACTGCTGAAATTAATAATGCAACATGTTTTGAGATTTAAAACTCATATACAGAAAATGAAAATAAGTTCACATCATTATTTTTTATATTTATGTTATTTTGTTCTCATACAAAAAATAGTAAATAAGTTTTAACATCATTTAGCAAACGAAATTAAAATAACACCCAAGTCAGTTTAGCAAACTTTTTGAGGTGGTCAAAAGCAGAAAAAGTGAGCTGATGGAAAAACATCTCCAAAAACTACTGCGTTTATTACCATGATAATTTCGTTGGTTCTATATATGAAAAAGTTCAAGCTGTTGAAGGATGAGTAGTTTTAAAAACCTCGCAGATGATATTTGTGTTTTACAAGATACTCCACATATAATAAGAATTTTATCAACCATTATTTCATATTCCTTTATTTCCTTCATTATATTCAGTAGCCTTTCTGTTTCAACGAAAGGTAAAGTAATAATTTTAAACGTGCAATTAATAAGTACACAGAAGCATTCGCTAACTTAGATGAAGTCCTTAATATGTAAATAAAAATAGTTTCTTATTTTTAGATTAATAAAAATGCTATGATTTTAGTTTTCATACTTAATACAGTAACATATAAAATTAAATATCAAACATTTAAGAAAAAAAAAACTGCTTAAATTTTACAATTTTTAATAATAATATTACTTTTCTTTTAGCCATTAAATCATTTTCCCACAGTTTAAATACAGTTACCTTGATGAATTAACTGATAAAATGCATGCTGTCCATTAGTTCCTGGTTCTCCCCATACAATAGGACCTGTTGTATAAGTTACTACTTCACCACTGCGAGTGACATATTTTCCATTTGACTCCATATCTCCTTGTTGAAAATAAGCAGCGAACCTATGCATGTACTGTATAAGTTATGAAATAAAAAAAGCATTAATGGATATTATGCTAATTGAGATCATAAAACATAAATGAGAATTCGGTATAAATTTTATTAAACTCATATAAAACATACGAAAATTTTAAACAAAACAAGTAGAAATATACTGCTATCTTTACCCTTAATGCAATTTAATTATACAGTACAAAGTCCAAGACCTCGACTCGTCGGGAATTCAGCAATTCCAGATTTGGGATTTTTCTGGATACTAGATCATTAGTTTAAATGTAGTAACATGGCATGTAGAAATTATATAATTAAAAATATGAAATCGTGATTTATGAAATAACGAAGCATCTATAATCTAAAGAGTATCAAAATTTACCCCCCCCCAAAAAAAAACTTAATATATATTTGCTTACTTTATTAAACATTTCTTTGAATGTAAATTGCTTAAGTTGCTTCGTTTTTGATGCTAATACTTTCTTTCAATTCTAAACACAGACATAATTTCTTGTTCAGTTACAAAATTCCATTGTTCAAGGTCCTGTAGTTGCAGTGTCAGGAATTCTGACTAATTTGTCAATCAAAATTTTTTTCATTTTCAATAACCTCTCTGTCACTTTCTTCACTATCGGTAGTGTATTTTCTGGATCTAGAACCATATACTACAGATTTCACTGTCCGTTAATTGATTGATAACTGGAGCACTGTGATTGCAATGAAACACTTATTAATATACCCTCATTTATTAATGCTTCTCTACATTTCTTTACATGATCCATTAACTGGAAAATTTTACCTGTGGTTTGTGATATCTGAAAGTCTTCAGATTCCCAGTTATCATCTTCAATATTTCAAAAATTCTTGAAACGTCTTTCCTATATTCAAGAAATTTAACATGCATTTTAAAAATGCGACTTTATATTTGCACTTCAGCGCACACACTATTCCGATATCCATAGGCTGAACGAAGGACTTGGAGAAAAGAATAACATGGCTACACTATCTTTAATTAAAATTTTAAGTGAAATATGAGCTGAACAGTTATCAACAATCAGGACAATTTTTGCATCATCAGGTAAACCAAATAAATTCAAATTTTGCAGAGTCTCAGGTATGAAATGATTTTCAAACCAATCATAAATTAACATTTGTGTCATTCATGTTTTATTTGCATGATATATAAGGGAAAAATCTTTACTCCTTTAAATGCTTGAGGTTGCGTACTTTTTCTGATTACAAAAAGTTTACATTTGTACATTCCTGCAGCATTTGCGCCTGCAAAAATTTTTAGTCTAGCTTTGGAATCTTTGACACTGTTTGGAGCCTCTTCTATAGGGGTTGCCAAAGTATTTCGTGGTATATAGATTTGTCCTGGAGATAATGTTTCACTATTAATGAGTTCAATGAATTCATCTGCAAATAGTTTAACAGCTTCAATATCAGCTGAAACATTTTTAACTGAAATTTTTAAGTTCATTTTTTCATGAAATATTTTTGCTTGAACCATTAGCATTGGACCCATCAATGGCACGCCCTCGCTGCATCTTAGTCTAACCATTCAATCATCACTTTGTCATCATCGTCAGTTTTAGCATAGCAAATAATTTTTCTGTTATTAGTTGCAAGTAGGGTGTTGGGGGCCACAAAAATTTATAAAGTTCCTTTTTCGGTTATGTCATACACAGTTGACTTTTCAATGCCATACTCCTTTTATGCAAGGAGTATGCATAAAAGGAGTATGGCTTTGAATGTCATATTCCTTTTATGCAAGGAGTCTCAAAATTATCATGTTATAATTTTGAGACGGATATACCTATTTACATTTTTTGAAGCAATTCCACTTTTTGTTTAATGGAGATTGAAACATGCTTTTATTTTGTAGATCCTGTTGCAGCTCCAGAATTAGAAACTCCTTTCAACATAATCCAAAGTTCAAACTTTAGTTTTCATAAAATTGCTGTAATTATAACAACCTGTGAAAAATAATAAGCTGGATCAAACCAAAAAGTTAAGGAACAAGGAAATCTGCTATATTAACTGAAATTCTTTCGAATTAGTGAAGCATAATTTTAGCCTAGCTTAACAACGTCCGTTATACAGGACTGTCTATGTAGCATGGTGACGAAATATCCATGACATTTTCCCTCACTTCTATTTTCCATTGAGACAATTAAGCTTGAATTGTATTAATTATTTGTTATATTTACGTCTAAGTCTCACACATGCTTAAGGCTTATCCGAGTCCTGAATAAATAAATTCTTACATATACTTGAGCTTACTGAGAGCCGGCGCTAGATATTTTGCCACCTGTTGCAGTCTCTGCAGGTCCTGAATTCTGCTACCAAGCACCTCCCTAAGTTCTAAATTTTTGCCGTCCTTTAATTTTGGGTTCCAGTGCTTTCCCTAAATTCTAAAAGTGTTATCATCCCTTAATTTTCTTAACTTGTTGCTTCTCTAAATTTTGACTTCCCTAAATTCTGCCGCCCGGTTCAGCCATACGAGCTCTGGTGCCTGTTCTGGGTTTATGTGAATAAAGAATCAGTTATTCTTAATTCAAATAGCACTAAATGTAATTTTGGCCTATGAGTATCATTAACAAAATCCATTTTTGCATATGGAAAGAAATTTCTGTTAAATTTTTCCTTTTCAACATTTAGTGTACTTTACTTAAATCTATAATCATCGGCAAGCATAATGCCAACACAAAAAGGTTTCCATACTGTTTGTTATTCAATAAGTAATATAAAAAAAATTGTTTAGGGATTGGTGCATGAGTCATTACTCAAATTGTTATGTGTTGATAAACATATCGTGATGAAAGCAAAATATAATAAATAAAGATTCGCCAGATTGGTGTCAGGGATATAAAATATTAAATAATATATTTGAGATGTATGCCAAGCATATACGCAGCTATGTAACCAAATTATTGATCATATAAATTTATGCTAAAATGATTGTTTCTTCAAAAATAAGGTGTTTTATTTCGAGCCGAAATGAAATTAGGAATTGGAATTCTCCATGTTTTCGTACAGGAAAAAAATTAAATGTGCATGTCTAAAGAATTTAAAAAAAAAAAAAAAGTGTTGGAAGGTTTCAGATTTTAAATTACATCCAAAGGGGCGTTTTTTAATGTTTTGTGTGTTACCTTTATTTATTAAATATCATGTTCACTTAAACCATAAAATTTCAGTTCAATAGCAATATCACAAAATAATTTTAAAATGAACATATCTTTAGAATTTCTGATACACAATTCCGCACTTTAGATAAAAAGGTTTTTCTCCCCTGTAGAGTGTTGCCATTGCTCGCTTTTAAATCATTTGAGTTTGTTCATCAAAAATTCATTAAAGTTTTACAAAATATGAAATAGATAATAAAACAAATTCCAAATTCGGGCTTCCACATGTGTATATTCAGGTGGAAACGTACATTTATTCAAAATTGGATGGCTTTAGCTGCCATTGTTTTATCACATTTGGAGAAATATACATACATTTAAACAGATTCTTCATTATTTAATTTCTTTAAATACAATACAGGGCTGCAATATTTTGTGGCAACAGTTTGAAAAGTGATTCAGACTTTTAATGTTTGCGATGCAAAATCGCAAAACAAAAACAATAATACTTCAGAGACAAAGCCCCTTTGGACTTTAAAAAAAAAAAAAAAGGGTGGTGGCTTTAAAGCTTGGATTTTAGATCATACTGGATATTGGACATCCGAATCTTGGACTTTGTACTGTATATATAGAAAAAAATCTGAAAGGCGCTAGAGATCATAGGGCACTCTAGAGATAAATTCCCGCTTAATAAAAAATTCATTAAGGTTTTACAAAATATGAAATTGATAATAAAACAAATTCTAAATTTGGGCTTTCAGATGCCCATATTCGAGTGGAGGACTACATTATTCAAAATTTGATGCTTCTCAGTGCCATTGTTTTTTCCCAATGCGAGAAACATGCATACATTCCTGGACATTCTTCATTATTTAATTTCCTTAAATATAATGCAGGGCTCTAACATTTGGTGGCAAAAATTTGAAAAGTGAAGTGTCATTTTACAGTGGACAATGCAAACTGCCAAAACGAAATTAATAGCCCTTCTGTGCAAACTGCCTCTTTGGATAATAATTCTAAGTACTTAACAGTATATGAAATATTTACAGTGTTTTGCTTAGATGATTACACAAAATAATTTAATATTAAATTTAGTTATAAAATGATAAAGCAGAACTCTGTTGTCAACTTTTCATGTAAAATTACAGATATATTTCAATGCATTATTATTCTACATTTCCAAAACAATGATAAAGTTCAAACAAATTAATGATTCTTTTTTTTAATTAACATAGATTCCAAAAATATAAATTTTAAATTTTTACTTGAAACTAGTGCAAGCTCCAAAAATTCATCCAATTTTTGTTTTATTTTCATAAATTTTTAAATACAAGATTAAATAATCAAAATGTAAGAAAATTACTGAACATGTTGCACAAAACAATGGTATCTGCTAAAAGGAAAACAGCTCACAATGACCTAACAGTCACTGACATTGCTCTTAATTTATATCACACAAGTGCCTGAAAGATGTCATGTCTCACTCTAACTGCAGAATTTAATATTTTTACAGTAAATGGATAACTCTTTATAGCATTTTCAATGATATTTGACCAAATTCAGTGTTTTATTACAAATTTGAATTTCTATTTAATGGAAACACCTTCAAACATTACAATCAAGATATTCTATATGAATATTTTTTTGGAATTCGGTCATTTTCTAACCATTTCATTCACAGTACTACCTAACTCTTCCTCATGCAATAAAATCTTTATTTATCCTTAATAAAAAATCTGATGTGAACACCACATGACTTCCTTGTATGGAATATTAAATTATACACATTTTTTGCTGCATTTCATTTAAACTTATTTCCTCGAATTTCATTCGAAACAGACTTCTCAATCAATTAATTCAGTTCTCACTTCGCTGCAAGGGGAAAATACATAAAAACTCAAAATATTTTCATTAAAAATTGAAAGATACAGAAAAACATAAAACACCAAATCAGTTAAAAAAATCATTTTTACAATTAAAATTAGAGTTTCTACACAAAAACAAGTTATTCGGCCAGCAGCCAACAAGGCAGATTTTTCGGTGCACAAAACTGAAAGTTAACTTTTGGTCTCACTTGACAAAAAGACACTGAAGGTGCAGTGTATATTATAAACTTTGCTAAGTAATAAATAACATATATCATAAACCTAATTAACAAAATAATGGAGATAATTTTTGATAGCAATGGGGGGATCGAAGAATGAAAATCATGATTCTCTGCAAACTAACCTGATCATATGGAAGTAAAGCATGGCTCTCAGCTCCATAGAAATTATGATACCATATACCAAGCAAAGCCAAAATCACAGGAACCTAAATACAAATATGATTTGCCATAAAAATTAAATAAAATTTTTAAAATTACATTAATACATTTTTTTAATTTATTAAAACTTACATTTTTTTCCAAAGGTGTATTTAAAAAATGTTGATCCATGTAATGAGCACCTTCAAGCAATTGTTCAAAATTATCCATTCCTTAAACAAAAGAAACCAATAAACTTATTTATATAAAGAAAGTTAATTTTACAAATATATATAAGATTTTACTTACCTAAATATAAAGCAATAGAGAGCCCTATGGCAGACCATAATGAATAACGTCCTCCAACCCACTAAATTAAAAGGGAGGAAAATACTGATAAAGAAATCTAACTGAACAGGGAAATGGAATTAAAATCTTTCAAAATACTTACATCCCAGAATCCAAACATATTCTTTTCATCAATTCCAAACTCTTTGACTTTAGGCTAAAATCGAAATATAAGAGATAATTGAGAGCTGTTACATACGACACAAAACATAATGGTAAAAAATGGCTTATTTAAAATAAAAATCAAACTTACTGCATTTGTTGAAAGAGCTACAAAGTGCTTAGCAACTGCAGATTGCTATACAGAACAAAAAATAATTTTCATCATGAAAATTCAGGCAGTTGTATGCAAATATTAAAAGTTGCAATTTATAATATTATAAATTACAAATCTAATTTCTCACCACTATTAAGAACTGGCACAGCTGGTACCAAGCAGCAGAATTTAAACGAGGCAAAATTTTCAGAATTCAAAGAAATACCAAGTAGCAAAATTTAGAGATAGTAAAATTTTAGAATTTATGAGAGTCACTGGGCAACAAAATTTTTAGAATTTAGATCTCCAAGGACTGCATAACATGGCAGTAATGTCTAGCAATAGGCCTGCTGCCACTATTTTATTTTTAGCTATTTCTTAAACTAGTCTCTTAAAATAAGAGAAATCCACTACTTGTTACATGCATAATCAGAATTCTAATAAAAATTAATCAACTGCATTCATTCTGGGAATGATATTTGCATCAAAATATTTAAATAAAATATACAGAAAATATACATTTCTGATATCCTTACAGCTATGGGGGAACAAATTTTTATTGATTTGAAGGGGCAATTATTATAATAAATAAACTGGATCTGTGAAAATTAAATCTTTTGCATAATGTAATTTAAACAAACATAAATCAACAACATACAAAGAATTTAAGTTAGTTTATTTTAAATGAAGATTAAAATTTCACTACAAAAAATTAAATTAAAATTCGTTATAGGCAAGTGCCCGCCATTCATTTGGGGGGGGGGAGAAAAAGAAGAAAAATGTTACGTAACATCCTTAGACATCAGAACTTTATTATTATTTTTAAAGTGGGATAAAAGTTTAAGTTAAATTTTTTTAATAAACTATGAAAAAATAGTACTGGACCAATGAACATGCAGAAGTGATTTCTGCACTCATAAAATAAATATGCTGGTGCAGAACACAAGTCATGAGCTTAGTAACCCCTCAGAAAGCATAATACTATATACAATGCAAATAGCTTGATCTATAAAACTGTACCAACTGGAATAATTATGTGCATGAAATCTGAGTTGCATCACTATAAAATTGTGAAAAATATTAATTATAATTAAAAATACATAATTTCATATTTAAGATAGATGTGAATAAATGTGAAATTTATTATTAGTGACTAAATGTGAAAGGTCTAAAATTTTTTGAACGAAAACTAATGATACACAAGTATTTAAAATATTTTATTTTATGTGATGCTTGTCATTCAGTGACTCATAATAAGTTTGTTAGGTATTCATGTTAAAGTGTCTTTCCCTCCCTAGATGGCGCCATGGGTTCCACTACTGAGAAATTTTAAGCCCTTTTTTTTCTTTCCTTTTTTTGTAAACAGTAGACACTTTGGTTTCGAGTCCATGCCTTTGACAGAAGGTATAATTGGATATTCGTACAGCCATAAAGAGAGGCTGTACAAGAAAATGTAATTAACTATTGATTTTTTCCTTTTGAATGTTTTATGTGAATAAAATGTGATGTCATGAAATAAAATTGTGGTTTTCTGTGAAGAAGTTTCTTCTTACCAGCCGAGACATCACAACTAATTTCAACGATGCACCAGGAAAGGTAAATGAATTTTGTTCTTGTTTTCAAATCAGATTTTCAAGAGTAGAACCTGCATATGTCAGTGGAGGCTGACAACTTCGATCAACAGTAGTTGATTAATTATGTAACATAAATTTAATGGTGTCCACTATTAGGTTTTGTTGTCTTAAAGAAGAACTACTTATTGATGCTTTGAAAATGAAAGTGCTTGAAATATGATTATTTTCTGAAGATGCACTTTGTTGAATGAAAGCATGATAATATTTAAGTTGAATAGAAAGAGATATTTAGTATTTTCAGCTAAAAGATATATTAGAAGTTTTATGTTCTTGAATAAAGATAATTTTAACTTAAAACAAATTAATGTGTAAGAATCCAATACTAAGGATTGAGGAAATAAGATTAAGTTAAAAGTATTACTTTAAGATTTCAGATAAAAAATTTGAGTGGAGTTTAAAGTAAAAAATTGATGTTGATATGTTAACGAACAAGAGTGCAATGTCATGCAATGCTTTCACTAGAATGGTTAAGTTTCTAAGGAACGAACTTAGTAAAAATGTTCAAGCAGATAAAGCTGTATTAAAAGATAAAATTATGAAGTTACAAGCAATAATGTCAGAGTAAGTTTTTACACATGCTGTCTCAATATTGTTCTCAGCTTGCATTTTCTCTGAGGCTTCTTCTACATAAAGCCACATTATTGAAACAATTGTTAACTGTGCTTTTAAGACACTGACCTGCACTGATTATAATATTCTACTCCATTCTGATTATAATATGCATACCAGAGATACAAACAAAGTTATCTATTTCATAATGTTTGCATTTTCACAAGCTTCAACCTTGTTTATAACTTTCTAATTTCTATCATTCTGTCCTTGTTTATCTTTCATCTTTTCTGTAATGATACTTGAAAGCTTTTATAACCCTTAACCACAGAGGTGTGGTCTGTATGACCATGCCAATATTCTAGAACTGCGAAACTGCTTATAAGTTACATAGCTATTCTTTTCCTTTTCAGTACTTTCAAGTTGACATAAAATATAATTATTCCTAAATTTTTATTAATTTTTTTATATAATTTTTTAAATTGGGCAGTGGTCTTACAGACCTTACCTCTGCGTTAATGTTACTTTTTTCTCACATGAGGGGGAGATGGCTTTATTACTACTTCAGCCAGCAGCTGGCCTGATAAGAAATAGTGCTAAATTGGGAAAAAAAGTGCTAGGCGTTTCCAGCGGAATCTATTCAAACCCAGATGTAACTGATACCCTTAAAAAGTGTAACACATGCTCTCTTTGTCCCTCTTGACTAAGAAGAAAAACTGCCTATCTATGTTTCAACTGCAAGAATCCAATACGTAATGAATGTGTCACATTTGCTTGAAACTGAAAATTGAAAATGCTTAAAATAATGTGTTGCAGTTTTTTTAATATTCTTTATATATTATCTTTTTTTTTTACATTATTTTATATAATCCAAATTCTGTAGATGGAAAATTTATTAAATAGTTTAGTTTGTACGCATTTGCAAGTAGTGTTTATTTCATTTATTTGATTAAGTGTTCCATACTTTTTCACATGTGATTTCACAATTAATTTTTAATGCATTAATTTTGGAGTTCTATGAAGAAATAATTACTTCAATATAACAAGCAAAGTGTATTAATGCTTATATAATAACAATATTACATTATTTTAAACATTTATATTTTTAAAATGCATAAAATGCACGGTCTGAGAGACCCCTCCTCTGTGTTTACGTAACAGAAAATGAACGTCTGTACTTACGGGCTAATACTCTGGTCAAAAGGCTGACTATTAGAAATTGTATTAACAGAAAGAGACACTGATATTTTTCAAATGGAGATCAATGTGTATGCTGAATAGTTATCTAATTAGTAAAGCTATTTTTTCATTTGTCAGCTAGCTGTCACATCAATAAAAATACTACTTATCATCAATGAGTTCTAGCTGCTATCATGACTTAAATTTTTGACTTTCAAACATCATAGTTTTCTGCTTTTGTCAATTACCAGTGCTGTCTTCTTAATTGTTGTTCCATATTACATGTTAATAACACTGTAACTCATTTCTTTAGTTGTGGTGTTTCGCTTTTAAACATTAATGTTTATTCCGTTAATATTATGTAACACACTCTAATTTCCTCTGTGTTATAAATTTCATGGGGTTGGATTCATACAGCAGCCTAGGTAAAAAGTTATTTACCTAGTTATCAGTCTCAAACTTGTTAACTAGATAAATAACTTTTACCTAGGTTGTTGACTACATGTATTAGTTCTTCATCAATTATAATTCTTTAGGTCAATTGCACAACTGCTGTTCGGGAAATTCGCAGTGGCTGGATATTATATTATAATATCCAAGCATACTACAAAATTTTAACAATTAGTTCTTTTTTCCTAGGCTTAAATCTTCCTTACTGGCATTTCTGATGTTACAAATTAACCACACAACAAATTTAAAAAAACAAAAAAAAAAAAAAAAAAAAAAAAAAAGTTTCTTCCAGTGATTTATTCAAAGTTAAAAATTTGCACTTTTAGATAAGTAAGGTAATGCTAAGGTACATTTGATGAAAGAAGATTTTGAAGTTTGAAATCTTAAAGGGATACAGAAGTTGCACTTTCACTTCCTATCAGCTGGTATTCAAGAAAAAATATTCACTATTTACAATGCTTTTAGAGGATTTTTTTAACCTTTATTTATTTTTTATGATAAAGAAATTCTTCTCATCTGAGCTCTAGTGTGAGCAAACACACACAGACAACACAGTATCTCATAGGTAAGAAATCAAGGGGATAGTGTAAAAAAAACTTTAGGTGATACCATTTTATTAAAGAACCGGTATAATAAATAAACTATGGTCCACAATAAGGTAAAGTGATGAACTATAAACAACTTCAACAATTCTAAGTAAGAAATTCTGGCACTGAAGAATCAATCTTTTGAAGTCTCAGTTTGATTAGCGGTGGAGGAGTTAACAAATGGCAGCTCTTCTATTGATTAGTATACACTTGTTTTCCTTCTTGGAAATTCGAATATAATAAGCATCGGGTACTGTAAATCAAGAAAGAGATTGTTTCACGTAAAAAAGTGCGACTGCAGCCTACTACTTGAGTGGCTTGTACACAAAAATGGAGAGGGGAGGAACTAATTTGTTTAAGAAAAGGCAATTCATTCTGATAGCTAAAGCACATTTGTAGGTGGGAAAGCTGTGATGGACCTGCTGATGAAATACGAATGAAAAGCCTCACTTCATTTATCATAAAACCTATACACGAATCCAAAAAACATTGAATTCTTTCTCTGGATTTTTTTTCTCTGGGGGGGGGGAGAACTCGTCTTCTGTTGTTCCCCAAGCTGTGCAAGATCTGAATTAAAGTAATAATGTACAAGAAATTCTAACCTTCCGAGAGCAATAGAACTGCAACGAATGATATCGCTGAAAAACTGTCTCAAATAAATAAATAAATAAATAAAAATTAAAGCATTACATTTTTAAAATGAACTTCATACTTGTATTTTGTGCTGTTTTAAAAGTAACATCACCACATTAATAACACCCAGAAATCAAATTATTTGCCTATTTTGATTATTACTCTGTCCATTAGCACACAGCACGTAGACCAATTTAAAACAACACAACACACAAAATCTAATCTGAGACATTATATTATCAGTTGATAAAGAAGAGTGTCAATGCTTGATGTCTACTTCGAAATACCACTATACTTCAAAAATAAAACACAGCATATTGTAAGGGAGATCGCATTTAAGGCACCAAAAATTTACAAGTGCTCAGCACCAAAGTCTAGGCATGCCTGATCTATAACATTGTCATTATAAACTAGAAGGGGGGAGAACTCAAGAAAATGAATATTGAGATTACAACGACAAACTTTTAATTAATTTTTTCTTTATTTATTGTAGCAGTTTATTTGATTACAGCAGGTTTGAAAAATAGAGTATATCTCTCCCTGAATAATACAGAATTTTGACTTTTTATAATAGCAAAATTTTCAATTTTTTAATCCAAAAACTATGCAGCCTTGACTAGAATCTAAATCTGGCTGTTTAAGTGAATAAAATGTAATATAAAATAATAAATAATACATAATTAATAATATTTTTTCATACATATAAACATAAAAGTTTACCAACATGAATAAATATTTAGTATCCATAGGTAGATCGATGAATTGCTTACTTCCTAGTATTTAATTGTTCAAATGAGCAATTCATATATTCAGATTTATGGAAATCAGTTAACAAAAAAAGACCTAGGTACTAGAAGTTCAGTCATGAATGAAGTTTTACAGATCCAGAAATTGGTCACTGATCCAGTATGATAGCTTAGTTTCTCGTTTAATGCATATTTCGCTAATCGCATTTTTACCTTTAAACATCACAGAATACTTTCGAGCTCCTCTAACAGATACGTAACTAAAATTTAATAAAGCAAACAAAACTTACATCTTTTGCTGATTCCAAGAACCAAGCTTTTGCAGATTCAGCATTAGTTATAGTTTCTTGTGTTGTGAAAGTCTAAATAACAAAAACATATTTAAAAATATAAATTATACAACATTAAAAAAAGTAGGAAACTTCAAATTATGATAGGTAACTTGAAATAGATGACTAAAAACAGTAATTAAGTATAAACACCAAATTATTAGCAACAAAGGATTTCAGATCCTCATTCAGGAAAGAACCATTTAAAATAATAAATAAACAATAAAATACCCATTAATGATATATCAGTGGTGCTCTATTGGTGACCCACTGCAAGATTTATAAAATTTATTGTTATTACAGTAAAAATAAAATGCAAGTTGTTGTTTCAGTGTTAAATTAAACCATCCAAATCACATAATCACAGTTAATATAAAAGGGACATTTTGAAGGGTGACCTTTGCAGAATATTCACATGCATCATTGTCCATCATTCTCCCTATAAAATAATCTTACAGAATATTTTTCATTAGATATTCGTCTCTGAATTCACATAGTATCAAATTTTAGGCACACTTGTGTCACACTTAATACAGCTACCCAGTTGACCCCAAATCCATAATAATTGTTATTGATATTACTGACCATAAACTTTCTGATGTGAATATACTTTATACTTTCTTTCCAGTAGCATATTGAACACAATAAATTAAATGAAAATCTTCTAAAATTTCATTAATCAGACTACTCATCATATGTAAGTACAGTTAGAATGTAAACTAGGGGAAGAAAACATACTACAGAACATGATACCTAATGCTCATCTGACATTGCAACTCTATCCGAGATGTAATTTTGATTTAATAATGTTATCAGTTAGATTCAAAGTGACAAATTCCGGTTTATTTTCAGTACGTGCTCCTAGCCCAGCAAATTACATTGTGCATGACAAAGGAGAAAAAATAAAAGGTATGCAAAAAAGAGAGCTCATTTAAAAAAATGTGCAAAAATGAGCTTCTGTTTATCCAAGAATATACTGAAGAAGCTCAAACTACCATTTTACTTGATCTCAAGAGAAAATTTAATGCTCTGAGGTTCATTTTTACTAAATTAACATCAATGCATAAAAAGAGATTGTGATGGGAATGAATAAATCTGAAGATCTTTTTTAAAGCAATGCTATATTGAGATAATATTTTATTCACAGCATAAATTTCTCTTTGAAAAATTTAAAAATAGTCTACTATCAAACAAAATACTGTTTGTTTTGATAATGGAAAATTTTCTTGCAAATAGTTGTCAGAAGAGTCAAGAAAATAGGCTCGTATTTATTATACATAGTAAAAGCTCAACTACACAAACAGCTCGGGAAGTAACGCTTTCCAGATATATGAAAATTTCACATAGTTTAGCTTATAAATAGTAGAATTCACATTTTAGAAGCCAAATGAAAGGAAAAAATTTCCACTTTAAAATTACAAAAACAGTCATCTTATTTGTTACCAACCTGAATATAAAAAAGCTTACATATTAAATTATGTAAGATTTAAAAAAAACATTTCAGATATAAAAGCTGATATATATTTCGTAGGTCTTAAAAGTAGGAAATATGGCCAAACATTCTGGCAGAAATTTAAATGAATAGATTGCTCTTTATTAATTTAGATAATGAACAGATACAAAATATAAAAAATGTAAATTGTGCACCTTAAAAATCTTAATTTTGAAGGTACATTGCCATTGTTCATCCGTTCTGAAAATCACGTATTGTAGCCAGCCTTTTTTTTTTCCAAATGCTCAGATCCTGTAACTTTGAAAATATGTCATTGTATGTTGTTCCAAATATATATTATTTTTCCAAAATGCAACTTATATCCTTTTTCACAAAAATTAAGGAGGATTAATTGAATTATCGAGGATTAATTGAATTTACATTAAAACGAAACAATCTTCATATGACTGTGTTTGAGAGGTCTTGCTTATTCATTATCGATGCGAAATCACGCTGGTGATAATGTTTGCATAAAATGAGCTTTTCAAATGAGTTTCAAATTTCTCATTTATTAAATATTTCTCGGGAAAGCTCTTTGTAAAATTCTAAAGTACTCCGGTTAATTGAATGCTAGGTAGTCAGGCTTTTACAGGTTAAAACAGTCATAGCTAATTATGGTTACTTTTCCCTTGCTCAGAATGAATTCATTGATATTCTAAGCTTGCAAGTTTTGTGCATCAATGCTAGACATACACTGGTTATCATAAATTAAGGAAAAATCACAAAAATAGCAATCTACTCCCTCAAAAATAAGCCAAACCGTGTAAAATTTGAATATGTTGCCAAGTAAGAGTAGCTGAGTAAAACTGGAATATGCAAATTAGTGGTGCAGCATTTGGAATACGTCATCTGCGAGGAGCATAAAAGTCCATGTTTGAGAGCAAGCCCACATATTTCACTGTGATATTGACATCAGAAATCTGAGATAGCCAGTTCGTAACAATGACCTCCATGCATCATTTGCCTGAAGAACTACGATGGAGAGCCACTGGGAGACTACAGGCAGGACAAAGTCAAACAGAAGTGGCCAGATGGCTAAATGTTTGAGTCCTTCTGTGGTTCATAGAATTTGGAGGCAATTTCAAACCACAGATTCAGCATCTAGAGTTTCAGCCAAGGACGGCCAACCGTTGCAACAAGCGCCGATGACCGATATTTGACATTATGTGCAAGCAGGAATAGAAGTACTACTCTGACTCTTCTTAGATCCTCCCTTGCTGCAGCCAGCGGAAGGTTGATGTCAACGTCAACTGTGTGTAGAAGGTGGTCTGTAGGTGAAGCAACCAGCCATTTGTGTGCCGCTCACGTCACACCATTGGAGAGACCATTTGCAGTGGCACAACAACATGTCCACTGAACATCTCATCAACGTAGGGCTGTTTGCTTTACAGATGAGTCCAGGTTTAGTCTAGAAAGTGATAGTAGGTATTATTTGATATGGAGAGAACCTGGAACACGTTATCATTCATCAAACATTCATGACAGAGGTGCATATGGAAGAGGCAGTGTCTGTGTTTGGGGTAGCATCTCTTTGGATGGATGCATAGACCTCCATGTCTTTCCAAGGGGAACCGTGAACGCTCCGGTTCATACATTATGATGTCCTTGATGCTTATGTGTACCCATAGGCTGGGGCAATAGGTGATGCTTTCCTGTTACAGGACGACAACGCAAGACAACACAGGGCTCGCAATGTAGATGATTATCTTCAACAGGAAACAATTATGCGCATGGAGTGGCCAGCTCGATGCCCGGACTTGAATCCTAACGAGCACGTTTGGGATGCTTTAGGGAGACGTCTAGTTGCACTCAATCTGTCTCCTCAGACCCTTGCAACTGGCTATCGCTTCCTATGGAACTGACAGACCGCATAATTGAAAGCATCACACATTGCTGTATGTGCTGTATTGCTTCTAGAGGTGATCATGTTCCATATTGAAGGTACTTTTCCTATAGCAAACTGACACCTTCGATTTGTTCATTTCTATATTACCATAAATGTCTGGTAATTTCTTTTTATGCTGTTTGATACCGTACTATGTGTTGTATATTGTGGGTAAGTTTCATAAAATTCTCCATGTAACTTTTTCAGCAATCGTGATTTTTCCTCAACTTTTGATAGCCAGTGTACTTTAGAGAGGAATTTCTTAATTGCAATGCATGGCCACAACTGATGTTACTCAACAATCATACAGTTTTTACAATATTTTAGAGCAGAAGACAATATAGTATTGAAACAATGTGAATGGCAAAATGAGCCCCCTTGTTTTCAGTCACAGGAAAATGATTGGCATTAATTTAAAAAGAAACTAATTCCCAAAAAAAGAAACTGAATTTTTTTTGAAAAAAACTTTTTAAAAGTACATACATACACTAATGCATTTTTCTTGTAATTAATGTAATAAAATCATCAGAGAGATACCGACTGACAGGAGGATTTGCAGAAAACAGCCCTACCATCATCAAAATTTGACTTGCATGATTTCACTGCTTTTTATGAGCATCTTTTATGTTTAACCCAATTACATCTGAATGTATATTAAAGCATTACTTTTCAATGGCACAAATATTTTACTAGAAGATATATATAACAATAGTTTTCAGTTTCTCATGCATTAAAATGTTAACACTTTATATAACCTTATATATATTATCAGCACTTTTTTTTGTAAAATACTGTTTATGAATACAAATTCCAAAAAGTATTCCTATATATTGTCTAAATTAAATATGTGGCAAAGAGAAGCAGCACAATCTTTAACCGACTCTCACACATACAGAACTGGCTCTATGCTAGGAAATTCAGCTGGCAACAAGGTTACTTTGTTACAAATCAGATACTGAAGAATCACCTCTCAATTTGAGGATCAGATATTTAAAATTTTCTATTTCAGTAGATTTTTTAAAGGCAAATGCTCTACATTTCTCAACCACATAAAATTAGTTTTGATAAATCTGACTGATGTTAACACTTTGCACAAACAGAAAATAAATTATCAAGTTCCTGGAAATGTGATCTGACATTGTGTAAGTGAATTTCCTATTTTCTTCACTACTGGCCATTTTCACACTTATACTTCACTTTACATTTTCTTTAGTCACATAACATTTTGTTTTCTGCAAATTATAATATTCTTGAATTTTAAAAACTATTCTACAATTTTGAAAAATGCCGATTCAATGAAAGAGTAAGATGCAAAACATGTTAAAGCTATTATAATAGCATATGCTTTAGTGCAGGGATTTTCAACTAGTGATATGGAAAGAAACAAAGTATTTTTAAATATTAAATTTAAAAATTAAATACCCTTAGATCCTGTTTAAGTTTTTTTTTCTCCAACACTCGTAAATTTATGCAATCTGACCTTTTTTCAAGGTCAACAGCTGCTCATGGACATTAACAAAGTAAGCCCCATATCACGCATGCATTTGTTTCATATGAACAACTGTTTCAGACAATTTTTCTGCCTGGTTTACTATTGAAAGAAAGATGCACAATTTTTTCTTCCTTTTGAAAAAAATTGCAAGTTATTCATTTTCAACCAATTTATCAGCTTGTTTGTAATGGAGACCCAGTTTTCCCAAAACATGTTAACCCCGAAGTGATCTGTAGTGATTGGCTGTGTGACAAAGCAGAAAAATTGTTCCAAACGGTTGTTCTTCTGAAACAAATGGATGTATGATAACAGCGTAATCTGTTTTTATTTTCACAAATATTCTTTTACCCACAGACATAATAAAATTTGCCACCAATGACGTTTTTAAAAGGATTAATAGAAATGGATGTTGTATTTAATAAGAAACCAAAGAAAGTTAATAACATCTCATTAATTCTTATACAGTTGATCAATTTATTAGCATTCTGCACTTTATGTTGCTACAATTTCCAGACTCATATTGCTCTATTTTCAATTAGAATCATGTTTTTACATCAATTTTCTGTCTCTAACAGCAGTTATTTTGTCTTCTTGTTGCTTTGTATACCTTACTTTTCTATATGGTTTGAGATTATAGTCGTGTGTTTTTGAAGAACTCGTAATATATTGTGCATTTAAATATTGGTGAAAAAATAATAAAATAAACCAATATTTTCAAAATGGAAAAATGGCTGGGATTGACTAAGCGAAAAGTCATGATTTTTGAACGTTTGGTGATGGATTCAGAACAATCTAGTAGCACTAAGAAAACTGAAAAGAAAAGAAAAATTATCTCTAGAAAATATAATGACAGTTATTTATCATCTGGGTTTACTTGGAATGGAGAAGAAATAAATGGACCCTCAAACTCAATGTGTTGTTTGAGGCGAAATATTATCCAATCAAATTACGAAACCATCGATTCTAAAAAGAAATCTTGCATCTAAGCATGACAATTTAAAGGCTAAATCTGAAGAATATTTTAAGGGGAAATTATCAGAGTTCCAAAAACAGGAAACAAGTAATGAAAGGTTTTGTTACTTCAAATGAAAAAGGTTTGGAAGCTAGTTGCCTATGAAGCCTAATAATAATTGCCAAAACTGGGCAGGCTCACACTATTGGAGAAAGCCTTCTATTACCAGCAGCTAAAAATAGCATTTTAACATTATTCAATGAAAAAGCAGCTAACAAACTTAATAATATTCCATTATCAAATAATACATTATGTCGATGAATTCATAAAATGGCAAATTAAATAAAAGAGACACTTATTCAAAAAATAAACCACAGTGAGCCTTTTGTATTGTAATTGGATAAAAGTACTGATATAATGAAATTTGTTCAATTATTAGTTTATATACGTTTCAGAAAACATGAACGAACTGACAAAGAGTGTTTATTTTGTGAATCTCTTCATGATAGAGCAACTGCAAATGAAATTTTCAAAGGAATCGACAATTTTATGTCTGAGAATGATATTCCTTAGATTAAGGGTATTGCCGTAAGCAGTGACGGAGATTGGCTTTAAGAGGAAAACATTTCGATGTTATTTCTCAAATAAAGAAAGTCACACATGAAACTAAATTTATTTAAAACAACCCATGAAAATCTGAAAATCGTTCTGAATTAAGCTGGGGAAATTGTTAGTTTTATTTAAAGTTGAACTTTTAAATTCAATATTTACGATTTTATGCCAAGAGATGGGCAGTGAACATGAAGTGCTTTTGTTACATTCTGAAGTAAGATGGTTATCTAGAGGTAAAGTTTTAAATCGTCTTTATGGACTTCGATCAGAAATTCAAATTTTCCTATGTCATTCAAAATCTGAATTGAAAAAATGTTTATTTAGTGAATTATGGTTGCCACGTTTAGCATATTTAGCTGATATTTTTGGAAAGTTAAATGAATTAAAATTTTAAAAAATTGCAATGATAAAAAACTCGAGCTAATAATCAAAGAATTGGAAATATTTTAAGCTTGTAAGGTTTATCCTAAGCTTATTAACAGTTATTTTAAGTTTTGCACCTTTCCTATCTTATTCTAATTTCAGCTGACAATTTCCTGCCAGAATGTAAATTCAGAAACGCAGTTAATGCAAATGAGAAAGAGTACTATTTAAGTTGTGACTTCACCGACTTCGGGAGAGAGAGTCTGATCCCCGACTAGCGCGCATCTCAATGAGCTATTGCTACGCTCGGCCATACCTTAGACCCTTGCTCAGCTTTGCCAATTTAATTAATACTTAGGAGCCAACTAGTTAGGTCTTGGACAGCTTCGGCTATACTTTTTAAATAGCTTAGTTAAGCTAGTTTTAGTTTAAATTATTATTATTTTAAGTTCGAACCCGAGTGGCAACTTTGTGTAAAGTTCCAAGTAGGAACTGACTGTAAATATACTGAAAAATAAAGGTTTATAAACCCTCTTTAAGTCTTACATGTTCTGTTCACACACTTAAGCGATTATTCGTTTGTTAGTGTTTGTGGGGTTCTAAGTTAGAACTTTAGAATTAAATAGTAAAACCCGACAAGCTTTTTACCACTTTTAGAAAAATTTTCTAACTGAAAATAATTTGGAAATAAAAGAATAGTTAGCATCCAGCATTAAAAATCATTGTTTTTCAATGATAAAAAATTTCAACACGTATTTTCCCGACAATAGTCAAAAAGAAAATTTGATTAGAAATTTATTTCGTTCAAATATACCTGAAATTTTATCTCCTGAAGAAAAAGAACAATTGATAGAAATTTCCTGTGATCGAACTCTAACTGAGTATTTCAAAAAATAACACACTTGTTAACTTTTGGCTGAACCATAAAAAGAATTTAAAGGCAGTTCAAATAAAGCTATTAAATTTTCATTGCCCTTTTACACAACGTATTTGTATGAACAAAGATTTTTTTCCCATGTTATATTTGAAAAATAAATACACAACAAAATTGAAAGTGGATCCTAATTTACGGTTAAAACAAGTGAAATAAGACAGACATACAGAGGTGATCTCTCTTAAACAGGCCCAAATTCTGCACTAAATTTTAGAATTAAAGTAGTATAATTAAATTTTGATAATTAAAATGGTAACCAATATTTAATCTAGTATCTTTTTTACGTGTGCATATTTTATACAAACAGCGAATAGCTTGAGCATATGGCAAAATATTTTTTTTTTGATATTTCTATTAAAAAATTGAAAAATAATCATTGTAAAATCTAATGGTAGTACTAAAGTTTTCAATTTTTGTTTAGATGGTACGCGTTAGTCAAAAGGTTGCGAACCACTGCTTTAGTATATAATCCTGGTTGGAGCAAGGAGGCAAATATGTAAGCAATTTATTAATAAGTGACACCAACCAAGTAAGCAGTAGTAGTCCCTGGTAGTAGATAAGTTCCCCAAATAAATTCTCAGTAGTAGATATGATATAAGTATTCATAAATCATATTATTAACAGTTTATTAAACTATTCACAATGAAGAAAAATAATTCAAGTACCTTTTATACTGATTTAACATTAACATAACACAATGTTTAATTTATCCTCTGCTCATACTTCAGATCTATTTTAAGATTTCATGCCAGTCTTAAGATTATATCATATGCAGAAGATGATTCTTTAGACTGCACAGATAATTAGAAGAACACATCTTCCTTAAATTTTTAATACAAAATTTTTTTTAAAATTTTAAAAAAAAAAAAAAAAAAAAAAAAAAAAAAAAAAAAAACTGAGCACCATATATAATTAGAAGAACACATCTTCCTTGAATTTTTAATACATAATAATAATAATAATAATAATAAAAAGAGCACCATATATAATGCAACTAGCAATAAAATACATACCTTTGATGCTATAATAAATAAGGCAGTTTCAGGATTTAACTTTTTAAGAGTCTCAGCTAAATGAGTTCCATCAATATTTGAAACAAAATGAACATTTGGCCCTGTAATGTGATACGCTTTCAAGGCTTCAGTTACCATAAGTGGGCCCTAAAATTAATGGCAGAAAAGGAAAAAAATAATAAAAACAAATGCAACTTAAAAAATTAGATCTAAATTAATCATGTACACAGAAACAAAAAATTAAAAACATAACTGATTATAACCATATATAATACATGTAAAGCACATAGGATAAACATATTTTGTAAAGAAAATAAATATCATTACAAGTATTATTAAAACTACCTTATTGATTAAAAATATTAATACAGAATGCATATGATTCAGACACCTCATACATAAAACTTATTTTTTTGCACAAAAAATTAAATAGCAGTAGTGCCCACGCTCAATTCATAATTTATGAGTATGATAAACTCAAAAAACTGCACTTAGAACAGTGCTTCATTTCAGCCATAGTGCAGTATAATATCTCATTTTATCTTCTTTTATCCCTCAACATTTTTAAAAGGTATAGGTTTTTATTATAAACTGCAAAACTTTCAAATGTTACATTTTTGTTGTTGTTGTGACTTATCTCATTTGTCTTATAGTAACATCAGAACAAGCCTGCAAAATTCATCATGGTAAGGAGTGCAAGATTGTGCCTATTTACATTTTTAATGCACAGAAAACACTTTTATTAACATTTTTATTAACTTTTATTTATTTCTGTAAAATTTGTTTTGGATACTCAGGCAACCTGTTAGATAACCTGACATAAGATATCTGCTTCGTTAATCAAGATTTGCTCACCTCTTCTTTCCTTCTAACCCTTTCTGGCATACTACCTATTAAAGTTGGAATTCCCGGGAAAAAAAAAGGTACGCAGTCTGATCAGGCCTAGAGGAGTACACAGGTAAAATTTTGGGAAGCTAGCACTTATCTTTTCAATTTTGTGGGTGTGTCCGAAGGGGGCAGACTGAATGAATAGAGCTTCGAAAAGAGTGCTGAAACGAGCATTTCTGGGAAGTGCATAAAAGAGTAAGAGATTTTGCCTACAATTAAAAAACAATAGATTCTGAATGCCGTAGCAGATTTAACATTACCCGGGGTGTTCCAAGGGAAGGCCTGCTACTCTAGAGCCCCCTTAAAAAAGCTCTTTTTGGTTATATGATGATTACATATGTATAAATGAAAAAAAAGTAACTTGGGTATATGATATTTACATTATTTACATTTTCGTCTATTTTTTTCATGGTAGTACTTTTCGAAGAAAGTGACATTACCTTTGAAAAGGCACAACCCAACACTGCATGTTTTGCACATGTACCGGGATCCGTATCAGATTCACTACCTGAAGGCAATTCGTGTAGCACTTTGATTCAGAAATGGTCAATCCTCTCTGATCCATTTGGAAAATAATTCAAACCCCCCCAAAAAATTAATATTATAACTACAATTAGAAACTATAAAATAAAATTAAATAAACGTCTACAACTCAAACCATAGCACTAACAAAATTTCATTGAACGAAAGCGAAAGAGAAAAAGAGAACTGCTCTAGTGAAAAACCTAACAGCTAACTGATAAAATTATCCCTGACCTTCAGAAAATCACCTCAACAATTTCTTTGTTGATAACCAAACCTCCTCTCCCCCCCCACAGGAAATGAAACACAGATGTTGACCCACCTTTCCATTGTGAATGAGCTAACTGATAAGCTGTAGAGAAACAAAAGATACAGTTGTTGATCTTGTCCTAGTCTCTCAGTGATCCCACTCTGGGCACACCTGATGTTCGCCATTTGATTTTAGGCACGATTTCAAGGTAAAAATTTAAAACTAATAATATAGAATAAGGAGATTAGCATACAGCCAAGAAAATAACACAGAAATTTCTTTTCAAACAATTCCTTTTATATCCTAAAAAAATTCTGGAAGATTTCTTTGAAAAATGAGGGGCTTTAAAAAACTGCACGTCTAAAATATATGGACTGGTTTGTGTTGTGCTGCTATCTAGTATAAATAAAGAAGGTTCAGAGTACCATATAAATCCTTTTTTATTATATTTTTTCTGTGCGTACAGAAGAAAAGTTTTAGGTGTGCGCAGACTGGGTACACCATGCTGCAAAGGGATAACAAGGCATGGGCAGCAAAGAGGAGCAGAAACTGATCGCTCAAATATCGGTCGATCAAAGATGAAAAGCAAATAACCAGATCAGTGGCATGGAAAGTTCTTGCACTTTAATGATTAAGTATTATTGAGTAAAATGAGATAAATTTCCTACCAATTTTGTTCAACTTTCCACGTGTGTTTATGTCTCTATTGCCTCACAGATGATAATACTCATTAAAATCATCAAGAATCTGTAAGTTGAAGGCAGATGTTTGACAAGAACATAGAATTCTTTTTATTTGATGCTTTCATTTGGTGACAAATAAAATGAATAAACTATGATCAATGCTTTCATTTGGTGACAAATAAAATGAATAAACTATGATCGATGCTTTCATTTGGTGACAAATAAAATGAATAAACTATGATCAACATGCTTATGTCTACCTGAACAGCAACAGCCAAGAGGAAGGTTGACAGCTGTAAAACATTTGAAGGATATTTGTGAGAAATTAGCAGGCTCACCCCACCAAAGGCATGATCTACATTATTCATGGCAACATTTCTCATTAACAAACACTTCTTAGGTTTAATTTTCTGATCAGGCTTTAAGAATTTTTTCACACAAATAAGCAATCAGGATGGTAAATATCAATCAGGTTCTTGATATTGTCGAGAGACTGGCAGAAACTGTGAGACTTTAATCATATCAGGGTAGCCATCATGGGTGCCTGTGTTGACTACGCTGCTGCTTACGTAAATGAAAAAATCTTGGAGGCAATTCCAATCTTTTTTCAATTTCCATATTCTCAAAGCCACTGGCTTGAACGATTTTACAGCAGAAGCACAGGAACTTATCTGAATGTGGTTGAGTGTTATTCACTATCTTCTTAGCTTCTGTATAAGACACATGTCTGGTAGGTTTGACACACTGAATTGCTTTTTATGCCTTCCATTTAAAACATGATCTTAAGTTACTGGATGCTCTTTGCAATTTATGCAGAGAGGTGTATTATTATAATTATCACTTTTGTGACCACTTGCAAGCACTTTGAGAAAATGGCAGAGCCATGGAATGAAGTTTTTGAAAACCCATTGAAAACACTGCACCGAACATCGAAAACAACATATTGGCTTAGGCCAGGGCTTCTTAAACTATGGGTCGCGACCCCATTTGGGGTCGCGTAGCAAAGCGAGAGATTTTAATGTCAAATATTTATATATAATATATATATACCATTTTATAACATCACTAGAGTTGGCGGAATACAGTGGACTTGCAGCGTCTAGACACGCGCATTTGTTGAAGGTTTTGAGCTATCTCCACCGACAGTAGTAAACGATCGATGATCGCTGTTATTATACTGTGGCTATACATTGTTAGTGCGTTTGGTAGGTATCATACATGTTGAACAAACCGCGCGCCACTGACTTCCCACAAGGGAGGAATGCGCGCGCGTACACACGTGCAACCTGCAGCTAAACAATGATTCAATACACGCGCTGGCAAATACGCATTAACCAAACCGGTCTGTGGGGCTATTATAAAAAAGCGCGCATAAATACTTGTAAAACCCGTTGAAATATTTGTGAATTTTATATATTTAATATAATTTTATATATTTAATATGTTATTTTTATATATTTATAATAAAAATAACATATTAAATATATAAAATTATATTAATGGTAATGACGCAGATGATAATATAATAATGGTAATGACGCAGATGATAATGCTACAAACTCTTCTCAGGCAGGACAAAGTATTGGAAAACAGGCATCTAATGTGCGAAAAAGAAAATATGATGAGTCTTTTCTTCAATTTGGCTTTACATTTCAAAATTGTGAGGGTAATGAACAACCTCTTTGTTTGATCTGCAATGAATTATTGGCTTCGGAGAGTATGAAACCATCAAAATTAAAAAGACATCTTGAATCAAAGCATGTTTCGTATGTCAATAAACCAAAAGAATATTTTGAAAGACTGTATAAATCCTTAAATAAAGAAAAGAAAATCTTTGAAAAACTTATAACTGTTAATGAAAAATATTTACTAGCGTCATATGAAGTTTCATACTGTATTGCTAAAAATAAAAAGCCGTTCACCATTGGAGAAGATCTTGTGTTACCTGCTGCTATTAAAATGGTAGAAATACTACATGGAAGAAAATATGGCGATGATATTCGAAAAATTCCTTTGTCGAACGACACTGTCTCGAATAGAATTTCTGATATTAACAAGGATCAATTAATACAACTTATTACAAGAATTAAAGAAAGCCCAAAATTTTCAATTCAGTTGGACGAAACAACTGATTTTACTAAATTGGCTCAGTTGTTAGTATATGTCAGGTACGTTTATAAAGAAAGCGTGGAGGAAGAATTGTTATTTTGTCGTCCTATGGAAGACCATACTACAGGGAAAGACATATATTGTAAAGTTGACGAATTTTTAAAAGCAGAAGGTTTAGAATGGAAAAATTGCTGTGGAATATGCACAGATGGTGCAAGAGCGATGACGGGCAAAAATATTGGTTTTAAATCATTTTTTCAAGCTGCTCATTATGATCATATAACTTTTACTCACTGCCTTATTCACCGAGAGGCTCTTGCAGCAAAAAAATTAGCACCAGAATTGAACGATGTGCTTCAGGATGCTGTTAAGATCATAAATTTTATTAAGAGCCACGCCCTTAACAGTCGCTTATTTTCAAATCTCTGTAAGGATACGGATTCCAACTACACAACTTTGTTATTACATGCAGAAGTAAGATGGTTGTCAAGAGGTCAAAGTTTAAGAAGATTATTGTTATTAAAGGACGAGATCGAAATATTTTTAACCGAACGAAAATGTGAACTTGCTGCTTTTTTTCAAAATGACTTATGGCTATCCAAGCTGTGTTATTTGTCAGATATTTTTGCGAAGTTAAACGATCTCAACTTGTCTCTTCAAGGAAAATATTGCGATATATTTACTTCAAATGATAAAATTGAAAGTTTTATTAAAAAGATCAACATTTGGAAAAGTAGGGTCGAAAAAAATTCGTTCGAAATGTTTTCCAGTGTCGACAATTTTGTAATCGAGAAAATTCATTGTAAAACTTTTATTGCAAAAATTATTGTAGATCACTTAAAAGCGCTAGAAATACAGTTCCGGACATATTTTAAATTAAATATTGATTTCCAAAAAATAGTTTGGATTCAAAAGCCGTTTTGGATTGGCTTAAGTGAGATTGATCACCTGCCACTTAAAGCTCAAGAGGAATTTGCTGAGCTTTCGAGTGACTCAAACTTAAAACTACAATTTCAAAAAAAGCCCTTGACTGAATTCTGGATCGGAACTAGAACTGAATTTCCCACAATCGCTGATATGGCGTTAAATGTACTTCTGCCATTCAACACCACATATTTATGTGAAGTTACTTTCTCAGCTTTAACACATATTAAATCCCAATATCGTTCAGCGTTAAAAAATGTTGAAGAGGTCTTACGTCCAGCAGTTTCAAACATTCCACCAAGATTTGATTTGTTATGCAATAAAAAACAGGCACATCCATCTCATTAAATTTTTTACTTATACTTTAATTTAATACTTACCACGCAACTACTTGAATATATTCGAGAGAATTAAGACGGTCAGAATCCACTTTTATTTTTGAAACTATAATAAATACAATTTTATAATTCTTTTGTGCAATTTTTAATTTTAGATTTTCGTATGTTTCAAAACGAATTCTAAACTTATATATTTTCATATGTATATGTATATTGTTACCTAATAAATAAATTATCAAAAAATATTAATTTATTTTTCTTTTATATTTGTATGGGGTCGTCAAGAAACTCGCAATCATAAATGGGGTCGTGAATGACAAAAGTTTAAGAAGCCCTGGCTTAGGCACATATTACCTGGCAACCCATATAGCCAGCTTTGATGACTTTTGACATATCTGAAGTGTTGAATGTCAAGATTACATGTTTTGTATTGACTAATTCCCATCTCATTTGATTAATATTATGTTGCACTGCAGGCACGTTGAGCTTTTAGTTCAGCAACTATTTTATACTTTGTTACAGAGAAAAAATCGGATCAGGATAACACCCCTGTAAAGAAATTTAAAGTATTATGTGGGAAGACATTAGCTTTCATGGTTTCAAAAAGTGTGACCTTTAATAGAACTAGATTGCTGCGTGTTAATTGTCTCAACCAAGAGGTCACCACTTCAAAGTTTTTTAATGTTTTTTGGCTCTTTGATAGTAATGTCATGTTACTGATTATCAAGAAGGGCAACATTCTTTGTAACTTTCCATTTTTAATACTAATGACTGAAAATCTGTAATTTTTGGCTATTTCATTTGCATTTTCAATTGTTCTAGTTCCTTAGGAAATGATGTTTTAGACGAATCTTTACTTGGATTTTGTATAGAAGCCATTTTTGAAGTACAGACGATTCAGACCCAGAACCCCACCCACCATGCAGTCCAACAAGGGAATGCAAATCCCTGAACAATGGGCTAACCAGATCTATATATAAACCAAAGCCTCAGAGTCAGCTTTCCTGAAAGCTTATCCCCAAGCCACTGACACTAGGGACTAGTGATGACAACTAAGTGCCTCCAGTTTAGACTGAAGGAGAAGAGAAAGCATTTTGTGGATAGTATCTTGCCCTTCAACTATGCTTTAACCTAGGCAGGAACAGGGAGAATGGCCTTCTGGCCTAACAGGAGATGCATTTCCCATGTACTTTGACAATTCTGAACGTTGAGCTAGAAAAAGTATGGTAAAAATATATTTACAGGTGCACCTTGACAAAATTACGAGATTTTTGATGGTACATGGACACCAAGTTTGTGCAATTCTGTGACTTGTTATTTTGCCTATATGTAGTGCCGATTTTTGCACCAAAAGTCACTGCTACACAAAGCCAAAATAACAAGTCAAAGAATTGCACAAACTCGGTATCCATGTACACATCAACCTATTTTCACTTTAAAAAAACATCAGAGAATTGCACAAACTTGGCATTGTGCACTCCCTTGACTTTGTTCACATACACCATTGATCTATTTTCAGTTAAAAGGCAAAGAAGCACCCAGTTCTACATTAGAGCCAAAAATATATATATATAATCTCAATAACCTACATTTTAAATCAAACAATGAAATAACATAAAAAAAGAAATGCATCTATGCAATACACAAAGGAAATACCCACTTACACTATTTAGAAATTTCTGTGTCTTCAGTCTGTGGCACACAAAATTCCTTAATAGCGTCCAAAAACTTTCCTCAAACTACATTCCCTTTCTAAATGAATGCTTTATATGTTGAGCATTTGAACTTTTCTTGCAACAAATCCATTCAAAACTTGTCTATTAATAGCTTCTATTGACCAGAAGTATTACTACTAATAACACAATACATTAACATATGTTTTGTGTGCTATATGTACTGCCAGTATGCTAAAATTACAAAAAAATTCTTTTTAAGACAGAAAATCACAAGAGAGAGGGAAAATATCTATATGTGGCAATATATTCACTGTACAGGTATTGTTTTGTATGATACAAAAAAACTACAGACATATGTTTACTAATATTTGAAACAAACAATGGGAAGATAAGGTGAAAAACATTCTTTGCAGCTTTAAAGATTTATGCATTAATAACAAATCGAAAGAAATATGACTGTTTTATAATATATGCAACCAATACTATTCCTTAATGGCAATGTAGTTTAAAAATCGAAAAATGAACTGTAACTGCCATATGGCTTTGATAGCATATACTACTACTTTATATTCATAAAACAGAACTAGAAGGAATGAAGGAACGTTGGGTTTTCAACTGTTCATGGGCGATTGTGCTTATAAGCATTACACAATGCAGAGTTTCTGCAATTTTCTGATTAATTTAGTGAAAACAAATCCCTATGTACATCAAAAAAACAACAGTGGGGGAAGAAAAAAAAAAGAAAGAAAAATATTATTTCTCGAAAAAGGTAAATGGATACAGCCCAATGCTGACTTTGTGCAATTCTCTATGTTTTTTGGTATTTACATATTAACACAACTACCCTGACACAATTTAGCAATTTTCATGACTTTTTAAAAAAAGATTGCTAAAGTATCAATATTTACACTAATTGGGCAAACATTATCAACATATCAACAGAAAACAATGTTTAGCAATTTAAAATACAAATTTTAATTATTAAGTAAGGACTAAATGATAAATGAAAAAATAAAATGCTTCTCATCATTATTCGCTTTACTGATTATGTCACAAAATCCTTTATTCCTGCAGAAATGTTACCTCAGTTTCTTCTGCTGCTGGCAAATTCCATTTTTACTTATTTTAAAGTTGTGTTACTTACTTTAAAGTTGAATTTAAAAGCAAAAAATATCAAGATTTGCCTAAAAAAGGCGTTGTAACACAAGAAAAGGAACGCATATGAAAATGGTGATGTTGCTTGACTGAAAAACTACTATAAGCATGGCTTCCTAAGAAACAATTATGTGCATGGTTGCGAGAATTGGACCCATTTTGAAAATTTGGCGACTTCTGATAAGGTTAAGTACCAGCTTTTTTGCAAAAACAGATTGCAGATACAAGGAGAAAGAGTGAAAAAATTTGCTTTGTACACGAGGAGAAAAACAGAAAAAAACTACAGAAACTACTCAAAAAGGTAAATATTTTTTCAATGCATCATGTAATCCTCATTTAATAATTGAATTTTACATTTAAAATTGCTCAGCGTTATTTTTTTAATATGTTTAGAATATTTGCCAACTGATGAATATGAATAGTTTGGAAACAAAAGAGTAGCCTCAACAAGTAACTTTTAACAAATGTAAAATATGTATGTCATTATTTTTAAAATTATAAATCATCATTCTTTTTCTTCTTTAAAAAATTGTCAAACTGTACCAAGATGGTTGTGCTAAGTATTTCTTAAACTGTCACAGAACAAAATGTTGTGGTTGTGAAAATTTAATTCAGATAAATGAATTTAACGAAATTACATTAAAGAGCCTTTAAGGTGGTCTACTACAGTAGCATTACAATACTAAAAGTTTGTTTACACTTAGAACCGCTACTTAAGAAACTATGTTACGCAAAATTTGGCAGAAATATAAAGCAATAGGTCAGTTTTGGAATGTAAAGTTAGAATCAAGTTCGGAATGAAATTTACTTAAATATTACATTTAAAAAAAAAAACTAGTTTGAAATACGTAATTTTAATTTGTAGTTTGGAAAGCCATCAATAGATGGCATTACGAGTTAAAATTTAGCATTGTAATCCTATTTCTGCAAAAATTGACGAAATAATTGATCTTGATACCAGTTATAAATCATATTACAGGGTTCGTACACATTTCTGCATATCAAAATTAAGTACTATTAAGGACTTTTAAGGACCATTAAAGAAAAAAATTAAGGACCTATCAGCAAATTGGAACTGCATAAATTCAATTAAAGCCCATGCCTGAGCTTCACTTTCGTTATACCAACCTAATAAAAAATAAATCCATAAGTAGGATGCACTATTATTAAGCATAATTATAAAATAAATTCGAGAATAAAATCATCTTTGTAAAATTTGTCAAATAAGTATTAAACATTTTATGCTTATAATAGTTGGACACATTTTCAAGAAGATTAGTCAAATTTTATTTACGTTTTACTAATGGTTAGCTTTATGTTGATTTTTTTTCTTTTATGTCTCCTTTCATTAAGTACTTGCTCAGTATAAAGATTTTGTAAATAGCAGGCCGATTTGATATCAAACGGCATACGTTAAAATAAGAAGTAAAATCCATAACAGAAGACTGGCTGTTGTCACTGCTGTTGCTCGCCTAGAGAGAGACCTGCCAATCAGAACAGGCCTGAATGCCTGATGTTGGCAGGGTTTTTGAAAGTTAGTTATGCTCTGTCTGTCTGACACAGTTAGTGTCGTAGCTTCGTGTAGAGTTCCTGGAGTTTTAATACAGTTAACATACTTTAAGATTCCAATAAGCCACTAAAGCACCAGGAGGTGATAAGCTGTTTTGTATTAATTTAAGTCCTACTAGCTGTAAGGAATACATTTTATAGTAATTTTTACATTTTTGTGTTGTATCTTGTGACTATATGAAAGCCTCGATGTAGAGATAACTTTTAAAGGTGAGCAATTAGTTACCAATAATTGAATTATGTAGTTAGATACCCTTAGGTAGCAAATATTATAGAATTAGGTATTGGATATTATAGACCAACCTGGACTATTAAATTTTATTTTTAAAAAAAAAATATTTGATGAAAATCACAGTCTAATAACATTTTGCAGTTTAAAATACATGTAATTTATGACACTGATTCTTAAACGACATCCGAATAATAATACATCAAAAGCTACAACACGTTTGTGTTCTGCAGCAACAATACTCAACAAACTATTGATACGTCTTTTTAATTAGAAGCCCTCCCAGACATTATGGGTAATTTATATCAATTTGCTTTTCTTTAAGCACCTTTTCTAAGAATGAAAAATTTGTTTCAATAAGCAAACCAATGTTCACATTAGTTTCTGCTTCATCTCCTAACTTGTCAATGTCTCGACATTATACCTATGAGGTTTTATATGATCTGGTAAAAGTTAAATAGTCCAAAACTCTAGATATACATGAAGCAAATTATCGTCATGTCTGAAAGTAACTATAAAGTCAGATAAAAGTTAGAGTAAACCTCTTTATTTAAACAGAACTTAGAATATAAGTGCGTGTTCTTATGCTAGCAGAATGAACTACAGCTCATGGCGATGTAACTAAACAGGAAGAGTCAAATTCAAATTCAAATTGTGGACTAGCACTCAAAGACAACACAATTTAATTTTAATCTAAGCTGGCTCAGTAACTCATAATCGTAACAGATTCAAATATCGGTAACGATAACGCAAAGCTGAATTAATTAATTACAAATTATCACAGCTGGCAGAAACTAATGCAGCGTGCGAGCAGAAGCCAGAAACACTCTCTGTCTTACAATACAAAAACCTCAGTTTAAATACTATCTAAATGATTTGCATTCTGGTGAGAAAAAGAAGGGAGAAGCTATAGTACAGGCTGAAATTATAAACAAATGGCTAATTTAGGTAATACTAACTGTACATATATTTAAAGAATAATTTTCTTTCTCTTTATGCACTCAGTTTCTTTTCTCAATAAGTTTCCTCTGCATTTCAGAATTTTTGGATTTATTTAAAGATTTCTGTTATTCTAAAAACCACATGTATTTAAAATATATACTGCTAATTTTATTCCTTAAATAATATGAACACTGAGAGTAAATATGAAATGATACATGGTCAGAGCCGGTGTGGCAGAATTTTTAGAATTTTAGTGATGCACAGAGCAATAAATTATAGAAATAGCAAAACTTTTAGAATTTAGGAAAGGCACGGGGCCAGAATTTAGAACCCACACAGACTTCATCAAGTACAAAAATGCCTAACGCCAGCCTTGCGTGTCATGCATTGAGATATATAAGATACATATGATAATCTTTTTAATTGTTAGTTTTCAATTCTTTTTTAAAAGAAAATTCCTTTCTGTAGATATGTGTCCATGAGCCAACATTAAAAGCATTACTGACATTTTCCATACTTCTGATTAGGGAAAAGAAAAAAAAAGGGGGGGAATAATCATGTTAAGAAAAAAATTTCTAGGATCAGAAGTAAAGCATTCAAATATTAGGTTTTCATTGTTCTCCCAAAAATTCTTCAAAGATTAAGCAATTCATCCCAGACATTCTATAAAATACATCCATTACGAGTTACTACTATGAAAACATTTTTCATTTTGTCACATTTTTCTGGAATCTTCTAGAATCTTAGATATATAAATCTTGCCTTCAAATCCTTCTAAACTTTCCAAAGTGCAATGTCTAAAATCCGAAAGAAAGATTACCACTACCAATTCTGCGGCAGCGAAAAGCCAGAAGTATTTGAAAAAAAAAATTCACACACACAAAAAAAAAAAAAAATTAAATTAATTTTATAGAGGAAACGGATGCACATTCTAAAAGTTCTGAATATTCTGAGACAATTACGTGGGGAAAAACTCTTACCATTTAAAAAATAAAAAAGAAGACTTTTTAAATAATTACACAGCTATTTTGCTTTCGCTAAGAACTGTTTTGTAAATTATGCTTTTCAGCGTATATTAGCTTGTTTATTTTCGGATTCAAAATGTTGTAATAATAAGTTGCCAAAATGAAAAGAAATATCACTTTATATTTTAACAGGAAAAAAATGCTTTATTTCAATGTTATGTCTTAAATATAGTTTCAATATATTACCATTATTTTAGCGAAATTTATTAATGCTACAGTGTTCTAAACAAAAGTGTTGAAAAATTCGCAGATCTCCGAATTAAACATTTTGTACAGAAATTGATCTTAAAATCGCCAAAATGTTGATAAGTAGCCAAATTTAGAACCATTTAATAAAATAATTCAAATCGTCAAAAAGGAAAGGTTGTTTAAGAGCTCTTCAAGAAACAATTTTGAAATGCCTATGTTTCATTTCTTGCCTAGGAACTCGAGTATCGCACCATTTATATTAGAAGTAGGAACAAATTCAAACAATAACCATATTTGTCAGTGAATCACCAAAAATATTCCTCGAAAATGCTAATTTGCACTTGAAATGGCAGTCGTATAAATGGACCGAAATTTTAGATGATTAAAATTAAGGACCTTCTACTGATTTTGGACGAAATTAAGGACTTTTAAGGACCAAAAATCAATTCTAAAAAACCTAAGGACTCTTAAGGACCGTACGAACCCTGTATTATACATAGTTTACTGAACAATGTCAGCATTGAAAAACAAGTATCTGTCAGCGGAAGGACATTTACGGCAACCCTATTGCATTGCTATTCCACACTTGTTTTGTTTACATTTATTTATATTGTGGTCAGTTAGCAAGTAATATGCAAAAATATCAAGGAAGATCGAAGAAACATGCTCATTTTAATAAAAGACCTAGAATCCAAAGACAACGTCGAGCTCAAGAAATAAATACGGAAATTCCCGAGATGTGAAAGATTCCGAACAAGCGGATGGTTTCGAGAGGCAAGAAATAATTTATTCTTTATATCGACTACCTCGTGTTTACGATTTCTTCGAAAATTCCAAAGTAAAATATGTTTTTTTTTTAAAATTTATTAAAGGTCAGAAATTATTGATACAACTGCATCTGTGTCAAAGAAGATTGATTGCCCGGATGACTTTTTCCAGAGTTTTTTTTTTTTTTTGTATGAGGAGATGTCAATCCTCCCTTCACATTATATTGGGAAATATTGAAAGGGTAAATTCCAATTCATGAGGAATTGATGAAATAAATAGATCTTTTCAAAAGTATTTGTATGTTCTTACGATCTAAAGTGGATCTGCCATCATTACATGGTACTGGAAACTTTATAATTACTTATTTGCTATGAAATGCATTTTCATCTCCTAATTCATTTAATTATAATTATTGCATCAGTTACCCATGGTATAGTTTTACAGGTGTATGCACTTTGCATTCATGTGCTGGCTGTTCAACTTGCTTTTTTTTATTATGTCATTTACTTGGATGTCAAAAATTTCTCTTAGCGTTGGAACATTTTACGATTACTTGGCAAAATTTAATATATACATATATTATCGCTTGTCTACTTATGGTTCTGTGTATTTGTCAGGTATGCATGATGTGAACTGTAGTTTTTGAAATATATGCCACAGATAGTAAATTTCACTGAAAGCTGAAACTATGATGCAAATAATAATAAATATCTGCTGTATCTTTTGAGTGGAGACCACATCTGCAGTGCCAAGAATGGGACCAACATGTTCATGCTTGGTTTCTAGCCTTTTGGCCATTGTCCAGACTGAATTATCTCTAGTGGGAAGGGAATGAATGCTTTCTCTGTATTTGTCTGATCAACAATCCACCAATAAGAAGCTTTCCACATTTTATATCACAAGACTTTCTGCAAACAGAAATCCTAAGCTCTGTTCTTGTACATATTTTTAAAAAATCGCAGTTCAAATGTGTAGTTCTCAAAGGAATATTGACTCAACATTTAAAAAATATATTCTGCTTTTAGAGGCCTAATCTTTTAGGTGAGAACTTCCTTTTTTCATGTTTGTGTTCAATACTGCATGAATTCAACATTTACTGGAACATGAACATATTATACTCAGGTGTAGAGTCTCTTCATATGAAACCTCCGCCACACAGTACTCATGTATATTGTTTTAGCAAATGACACTGCAACCATGCAAGCAACAGTTTGGAAAATGACTCATCTTTCTGTAGTAATATACTGATCAGCCAGTGTATCATTGTTAATTTATTTTCTATCTGTTGCCTAAATTTTCCTAAACTTAACTGCCAATGGCTTGGTTGAATGGCATTTTTGTGGTTTTCCCCATGTATAATATGTATACAAGCCATTTCCCTTAGAAAATCCTCAACGAAGGCATCCCTTCTCTTTGGCAGATAGCCTTCGAGTGCTTTGCCCTCATCAAATAAACCAAACCTAAATCTAATCTGTAATTTTATATACATTAATTATATATATATATATATATTTTTTTTTATATATACAGACTGTAAACTAATAATTCATATGTGTATATATATATATATATATATTTTAGCTTGGAGTCTGAGCCTCTTCAGGAGAACAGTGATGATGCATTTGTGTGTCCTGATTCACCTTTAGTTATTGAAAGGGAAGTTCGACGAAAGGCAAATCCATTACCACCTGGCAGAACAATTTGCAATATGTCTTTTGTGATAATGCAGGCTGAAAGCTAGAGCAGCATTCTCTAAATTGTAAATTTTGAGAATCAGTTGTTTTTGACAAAGTGATTGGACGTGGTCTCATCAAAACATATAACTATTTATGTGATCAAATTTTATGTGGGGAAATGGGAACAATTTTTTGTATCTCTCTGAATCTATAAATCAACATATTCTGCCTTATCTAGCTTCCTGTAGCATGCATCAAATGATACCTATTAGAAAAGTATTGAATTTCTTCCTTGTCCAACATAAATGCAAGCTTGTTTCTCTTCAGATATCATTAATGAAGGCATCATTTCAATTAGAGAGATAATTCATATGTACTTTGTTATAATCCATCATTTCAACCAGAAAAATTGCATTTCTTCTGCCAAATTTATATACGATTGCTGAAAGTTATTTTCACCCTTGCACCCTAATTGTTTGCTATGCAGCTAAATATTTTCTCCAATTTTCTTGCATAGCTACTAACCTGATTTGCACAGTTTATAGGACATGTATTCTATTTCTGTGAACAGAGGAGACTTACATTATGAAAGTACCTAGGTTTTTACTGTATCTTACATGAGGCAATTTTCAATAGGCACCGTTTCTTCTTTATTTTGCTAAATAACTGGAATATACTATGTCCTAATTGAATACTCTGGTCTTGGATATATATGATTACTGAATAATTTTAACTTATATTGTTTCAGTTTATCTGTTTCTGATGGGTGTTTTACATTTCCAAATATTGTATTTTTATGGAGTGTTGCTTGTTCGAAGTGAATGTTCCCATCACTTTATTGTATGTTGTGTGTGCTAAATTCTAACTGCAATTATATTTTTCATAGAATATTAGGAAAATAAAACTGACATTTATTTAGATCTGTGGTATTTATAATGCAATTTATCAACAGCAAGTAACATCTTGCCTCTTTGCTTTGATCAGGGCCTGTGCAACCAGTGGCAGTCAAAATTTTTAGAATTTAGAGAATACTGCATACCAAAATATTATAATTTAGCAGAGGGCACTGAGCAGCAGAGTTTAGAGGCGAAAAAATGTTCAGAACTTTCGAAGACATCAGCCAGCAGAATTTAGGATATGCAGATATTGCAACGGGTGGCAATATATTTAGTGCCATATTTTATGTTTGCTATCTGCATTATTAATTTGTGAAACAATTTCAGCTGTTTGAAAATGCATTTTTCTGTTAGAAATTTGTTTTTGTACCTCTTGCATTTTTGGGGGGGGGGATGTGATGTACTCTATTGTCGAGAGTATGGTACTAAAAATATTTTATATATTTTTTTTTCAGGTGTCAGTTTTGTGCTCGATTTGGCCTTCATGGAGATATCTCTGGGTAAGGAGTTGCTAAGGAAGAGGAACTTGATCCTATGTTAGATTACAGATCAGCAACTTCATCAGCATCAGAGTTTTTTTTAATAATGAAGAATTGGAATGAAATTTTACAAAATTTATGCAATTGTATTTATACATATATAATATGTGTGCATGCAGTTGCAAATGTATAAGGAATATAAAAGGTGCTGGATATTCGTATAAGTTTGAAGAAACATAATAAAAAAATGTGTTTTTTCTGCAAGTTATTAAAATTGGAAATAATTAATTATATTATTTATGAAAATTTTCAAAAATAAAATACAAGTAATATTTAAAAAATACTGCAAACCTCATTTTTAAGTAGGAAAATGTATTCTCAGATGAAATCCTTTTGATTATGCAAAAAGACGTTTTTAGTATTTGAACCCAACAATTGAAATTCACGTATTCGCAGTTCACTGATACCAACCATTTTGTTTCTAAATTCACCCACTCCTTTCTGAAAGCATTTCTGTCAATTACGAAGGGCTAATGAACAGGTGATGAATTCTCAAGATGAATGTTGCTGAAACATTGTGTGTAACAGAAAAAAAATGTACTTCAGAACATTTTGCAGTAGCTCAAAAAAAGTCACAGACCTGATCTATACTGTAGTCAGGGAGAAATTATTCCCTTTCCTTTTCGTTTCAAAAGCTGAGTTTCCAAACGTCAGCACATCACAGCAGGAAGCGAAGTGGGTGCCTTGCCTAAGAGCTGTGGAACCAGTTTTGTAGCTATTTTTAGCAATTTGTGAACAGTTTTTCAGATAACATAGTAAATCTCTGGGGGGGATTTGAAATCATGATCACTGACGGTACAGCAGAATTGTAAAATTCAGCAAAGCATCAAGCAATAAAATTTTTGGATTTTGGGGAAAGGGCACTTGACAACAGAATTTATTATCTTACGAAGTCAGCAAAATGCATAGCGTCGTACCTAATTCACGATACAGTATTCACTACCAATAACACCTAACTTGTTTGAATATAAGTTCAAGAAAATGTTTTCTAGCCGTTACATAAAATCGGTAAACAATTATCTTTGAAACATTATCCAATTATATCGTTACTAATATAGTAAAAATTTGAAAAGCAATCAGAAGCCATATCTCTAGGGTCTTTATGTCACAATTCATTTTTATTTTTTCGAATATGATATTTAGATCTCTCTTCCTACAAATATGTAACTTCGTACATATATAGCATCAAAAATAATTAATAAATAATTTATTATTCATAAAAAATAATAAATTTTCTGTAGTTGCACTGAAAGCTACATCTGAATATAAAGATAAGAAAGACATCAGTAAATTGCAGTTGTTATTTACTGATCATAATGGCAATCAACCGAATGCCACATGATCACATATATCGTCTTCAAAACTTTTGATTTTTCTCAAGCTTCATATAAATACTAGGTTTTTGTTAGTCATGTAACTTGGTATCCTAATTTTGAGATGACAGATGAAATAACACTAGTTCTGAATTGGCTCACTCAGGAAGTGAAATTTTCTCCTTCCCGTCAATATAGCATATTTATAGCTCCCAATGATGGCGATCACTAACTAAATACGTTATGGATTAGAAGCCTGATGGAACTTTGGACTCCAGAAGTTTTTCTTTATTTGCTTTATCTGCATGCATGCTTGGTTGCGGAAGAAATTAAAAAGCCTTTTTTACTTTTTTATAAAATTTATTATTAGAATGTATCCGCCAGACATTTATTTGTTGAACTGTAATTATAATTTGAAACGTGGTGCTAGAGCCGTTGCAGCCGAACCGAACACGTTTACTTAGAATTTAGAGAGTTTGATTATGCCAAAGCAGACGAATTTGGAAAACCACAAAAATCGCTCATGCAGCCAACTCATTCATCGAGGCTTGAACTACCAGTGTTCGGCGGCTCGTTTGCTAGAATTTCGGGAGGAACTGATTGTTAGAATTGGATTAGGCTCTTTGAATGTAGCAAAGCCACGAGGGTTACCTGCTTAAGATGGTAGATGCCTTCGTGGAGGAAATTTCTGAAGGCTTAGATTAGTTTATTAAGGCAAAGCACAGTAGGATGCCTTCCTGTTAGAGAAACTGGCTCCCCATACACGTTACACATGGAGAAAACTATGAAAACATCCATGCAGACGGCCTGTTCACCTTGATTTGAATCCAGGTTGAAACTACCAGTGTTCAGTGATTTAATTGCTCGACTGCGGTAGTGACTAATTACTGAAGGCAACTGGCTCGTATTCACGTTACACATGGGGAAAACAAACAATGCAGCCAGCTGGTTCGTCTGGCATCGAACCCAAATCAGTTCGAACTTCCAGTATTCAGTAGTCTTAACCACTCGGCCACTGGCGGCATGTAGTAGGAGCCACAGATAATGTAGTGAGCAGCAAAAATCCCTACTAATGGCCCTGGTTACAAGTAGGATTATAAGTATATTGGTAATCATCCCATCTACAGCAACGAAATTACGGAGCATAATTGTATAGTCAAATGCGACACTTCGATAAACGTGGTATATGTAGAGATGGAAAAATAAAAATTTATTATTCAAATACTTGTATTTACTAGTAAACATTTTATAAAATTTATTCTCAATTTAGCGTTTATGAATTCTCAGAAAGTTATCTCATCGGAGTATTTTTTCCTCCTCTGGTAATCTAATATAATTGAGTAAATTTATGTTCTGTAATATCTTTGCATGTTATATACAGTTTTTTTTACGTCCAAAGTTAGACAAGTTAACGTAAACAATACAGGCCAAAAAGGGAGCAGGTTTGCGCCCGTCGGCAGCGTCGCAAAGCGCAATCTGACTAACATAAAGATCATGCTTGGGATCTGGTGGGATCGCTGTGGTATTATCCATAAAAATGTATCTGTCCATTACTTGCACTATGCAACACATAAACGTCAGCTCTGTGCCCCATGAGCTGACTAAAGCAGATAAAGTCAGTCGTGTTCGAGCCTACACTATTCTTCTCGAATATCAATGCAAAGACAAAGTTCTGGGCCAGATTGTCACTTGTGATTGAAAATGTATTTACTTCAACAACATAGGCAGAAAACTGAGTTGATCTGCGCCCGGTGAGCCCATCAGCAGCATCGCAAAGCGTAATTTGACTAACAAAAAGATCATGCTTTTGTATCTGGTGGGACTGCCGTGGTATTAATCACAAATAGTATATGGAAAAAAGTAAAACTCTTGACAGTAAGGGGTACAACAATAGCTAGTGCATGTTGACGCTGCTATCAAGGTAAAAAGTCGAACTGAGTTCCGGTGCAAAAAGGTAATGTTCCATCAAGATAATGCAAGACCATACATGTCTGCATTCACCGGGTGACCAATGTGAGGATTCGAATGGGATCTTTGACCACACCCACCATATAACCCTGACATCGCACCTTCAGCCTTCTACCTTTTTCACACTTGCAGCTACATTTTGCTGGTCCTATCTTCCATTCTGCACAGGACGTCCGAAATGAGGATGACCAGTTTTTGGACTCAGGCCACCAAGTTTCCGGGCCGTAGGTTTTGAAAAACTACCAAAAAAATTGGCAGAAAAGCATAGTATTTGGGTAGTGATTACTATCTGCACTAAAGGTATTGACTGCTTTTTTTTTTTTTTTTGCATAACTTTATGAAGAAAATTCGTGCGTAAAATTTTCGTTACAACCATTAAATTTTGTAATCATCTGTACTCGATGAACCTCATACTCCTGACAATTATCAGCTGCACTTTATAAATCTGATATGTAGAAAAGCAATTTGATTTTATGCCTTTCAGTATCAAATGAAATCTTGAAACTAATCTTTCATTATAACACTTTATGCAGTTTTCATTCAAAGCTGAACTCAGATAATGTGCCGCGGTTGAACTACCAATAGTCGACGACTTTAACACTCGCCCAGTAGAATTTAGAGAGGAACTGAGTGCTATAATTGGGTCAGGCTCTTTGAATATAGCAAAGCCACGAGGATTATAAGTATATCGGTAATCATCCGATCTACAGCAACGAAATTTCGGAGCATAATCGTAAAGTCAATTGCGACACTCCGATAAACAAGATATATATAAAGTGGGAAAATTTTTTTTAAAAAGGAAACTTACTATGCAAATACATGTACTCATTAGTAAACATTTTATAAAATTTATTAATTTAGCATTTATGAATTCTTAGAGAATTATCTCATTGGAGTATTTTTTTCTCCTCTGGTAATCCAATATAATTGAGTAAATTTATGTGCTGTAATATCTCTGTCTGTTATGTAAATAGATTTTTTTTTCTGTTCAAAGTTAGACAAAACTGAACGTATGTTACACTGAAATTACTTCGTGCAGAAAGTTAGCGCTTGTATAGAAACAGATGTCGGGTTTCATTTTTAGAAGATATGAGATCACTTTCTGTAAAAGTAATGTTATAAAATTTTGATTTTGAAATTATCATGCTTTGTTTCCAGTAGCACAGAATGATAAAGATTTAATGAGAATACAGTAAAGCATCTTTTTAGAAACGCTGTTATAATTTTGCGATTTTGTTTTTTTATGGTAGGTCAAAGATAAAGGCAGGCTGCTAAATACGGTAAGGACACCTTGCTCTGTTTCCTATATAGCGAATCCACTCTGAAATGAGAGGCGAAGCGGTAAAGTAGCTGAACACTAGTAGTTCAGCCCGAGTTTCGAACCCTACGAAGGGACTGGCTGCATGCGCGCTTTCATGGTTTTCCCATGTCTAACGTGTGTATGAGCCAGTTTGCCTTAGAAAGTCTTCCACGAAGGCATCCCTTCCCTTAGGCAGATAGATCGAACTGATGTTTATGTTATCAACAATACTGGTTATTTTCAAAAATGGCCATCCTGGAAAGGTGATTGCCAAAAAGTATTCACTATGCTTATTTATACGTTATGCATGAATGTATTCTTATTAGTCAATCTAACATATATCAATTACTAATGCTTAAAACAAATTCAATTTTCAATACTCTGTTTCCCATTTGTTCCTCTACAATGAAACTGAATCGTACACAGCAAATCCAAATGCATCTTTACAGGAAGATGATAAACCAGCTCAGTACATAATTAAGAGTTACATCCGGAAAAGACTATATATACATATAAATACATAAAATATCGTTTTTTCCGGATGTATATATAATATATATCATTTTACTTTACTAAAATATGATATTCAATTTTGTAATTTATGAATTTCTTCCCCCTTATCATGTATTATCAGCTTGTACTTTATAAACCTGATACATAGAAATGGAATTTGATTTTATGCATTTCAGTATCAAGTGAAATCTTTATGCAGTTTTCATTCAAAGCGGAACTCGGATAATGTGCCACAAATCATTTTCACATTAAAAGTTTTTTGTGCAAATAATATATCCTGTTAGTGTTCTTGTAATAAAATGCATGTTAGTAATTGATTTCTAATTTTCGTTACATCTTGATATTGCTGCTAAAGATATTCCATCAAGAATAGTATTTTTTAACACATTTATGTGCATGGATACATAGACTTTTTCTCTGTATACTAGAAAGATTTGATAATGATTTATCCACTTTTGAATTCAAAAAATATAGTTAAGAGTGTTATACGATTTTGTAATACAAGTAAAAAAAATATATAAAGCTCTGTAAAGTACTTACAGTTATTTATAATATTATGTGCATGATATATATGTATATACATATCATCAAGTATAAAATCATTTATATATAATTTTTATGGCACAATAAAATTACCGAAATGCTTAAAAATCTAGTATTTTTAAAAACTGTTTTCTTCCGCAGAATAAAGGCAAATTATACAACATTACACAACATTGAAAAGGCCGATGAACAAATTTTACGAAAAGGAATTGCGACTGCTGCATGTATCTCTCAGATATCTTTCATTCAACACAAAAGTTCTATTCCTGGTCAAAATATACCCTGCAGTCAGAGTCACAGACGGAAGAAACGACAGCAGATCTTTTTCTCAACTGAGGGGATGTGTTTAAGTGTTTTATGGCTTACTCACTTTCCCGCCAAATGAGTACAGAGGAAGGAAAGCATCGTTGCCATAGTAACCAGGTCGTAGGTAGTCTTACAGATTTGACTCTTCGCCGCTCAACATTCGTAGCGCCATCTGTTATTAAAAATCAACATGAGAAAGGGGTATTAATCCCTCTTAAAAGAAAATATATTAATTGGCTTTAATGAGATTAATAACGTGCCATATAAAGTCGAGAAGTTATTTGTTAAGCTATCAAGTAACTCAAATTTAAAATTTGAGTTTCTGCAAAAATCCTTGACTAAATTTTGAATTACAGCTAGAACTGAAATTCTCAAGCTCTGAATGGCATTTAATATTCTTCTGTCATTCAAGCACCATCACAATTTTTTTCAGCTTCAAAGCCTATAAATTCAGACAACAAGCAATGCTAAAGTTTTGAAGCTGCTTTATGTTCAGCAGTAGCAAACAGTGTACCAAAATTTAATTAGTTATACAGCATAAAACAGGTTTCATCTCATGAAAATGTAATTTTCTTTCATTAATTTTTTCATATTTGAAACAAATATTAGAATTACTTCTTTTCACATGTGTACTGTTTACCAAAGAAGTAAATTATTTATGGCAAAATCTTTATTCTATATTTACACCTGAAGTGGTGAAAAAAATCTTGATAACAAAAAGGGATCACAAATGAAGAAAGTTTGAGAAGCACTGTGCTAATTAATATATAAGTGTCTTTTCGGAGTTTCCTTGCTAGAAAAAATGTTATTTCTTAAATATGCACACTTTTAGACTAGAATATTTATGCACTTCAAAAAGCAAATAAAAATATCTTAAAGTAAATCATAAACATTCTTACCAAATCTGATCCACCAATTCCAATATTTACAACATCTTCAATGGGCTTTCCGGTATATCCTTTCCATTCACCCTTTCGTACTAAGTCACTAAATTCTTTCATGTGTGCAAGTACTTCATTTACATCTGGCATTACCTAATACATCATAAAAGTGGTGACTACAAATTATTTCAATCTAGGCAATGAAAATTTTTTAATTTATACCTTTCTTATATGCTCAAAATATATTTTTCAATTTGAAATAAACATTAAGACCATCACTATATTAATAGTTAAATGAATTAAGATTTTAACTTTCCAGATGAAAATTCATCTAACACTATGCTAAATGGTAAAATCCTAGTATACTGTACAGCATTGGCTCGATGTTTTAACCCTCTGTGGTGCAGAGTCAACCTTTGAAACCAACCTGCTAAGAAATTTTTTTCCTCAGTTGTGCAGGTTTTACTGTATTAATATGTTTTTAATAATACTCAAAACAACCAACAGATGGCAGCACAAAACAGCCTTTTTTTCTGTATTAATTTATACTAGAAAGTATTGACCTTACCTTTCAGAAAAGATATATAAATATAAGATGGAGCAGGAACTTTTTATTCATTTAGCCACTTTTTCTAAAGATAGAGGTGTCTTTTTATTTTGTACTATTATGTAATTATCAGAAAAGGCATCACATGCTTTCAAAAGTTTCATTAATTTGCAAAGTTGTGTGAATATATGATTAATAATATATATTTTAGATATCTTCATACTATTTCTGTTGAAAATACGAAGATAGAATGCTATAAATTTTACATTTTTAGCATTTACTTAGTATATTTATACATTTAGAATAACATCATAAAATTTTCTACTGAAATACGATCAGAATAAATAGTATTATTTGTACTACATTTTTAAATTATGGAATTAATTTTCAGAAATGATACTTTTATTAATATTTGACCAAAAAAATCATAACTAAGTATAATTATATGTTATTTTGCTGTAAAAATCAGTGCTAAAAAAGTTTGCAGATTTCATGCTCTACATAGACAGTTATTTCACTCCTAAACCAAACCCACTTCTCTTCTAAGGTGTGCAACACTTTTTTTTAATATATTTCACATTTAGGAAGCTCAAAGGTACTAGTTATCAATTTCATTAAAGGCTGAAAAACTTTCAATGTGCCTCCACCAAAGCGTTAAAATTGTCACCAGCACCAAAATGACACAAAAAATTTCATCATAATGATGCCAAATCCTGTATGTAACATATACTAAGATTAAATTTACGAAACATATATTATCCTGAAATAACAGTTACTGCTAACACAAATTATTCTTTGTTAAAAGGAGTATCATTTATACTACTTATATTAGAATTTAAGAGCAAGAATAAAAGGTCTGATTTCAAAAGTGATATCTTTGTTGTCCAAGTATAAATTTACGCTTTGTTGCAGTTGTTTCAAAGACTTATCAAGGGAGGGGTGATATAACACTTATATAATCAAATAAGAATGCAGTGGGGACAGGAGTCAGAATTTTTTTTTTTAATCTTATGGCAGGCACTAGCCTTAAAAGGATTGGCCACTTTATTATGCAGGCACCATTGCCTCCTATGAAGGGACAGATAATTTACATTCATGCCTTCTCCAGGATTCCTTTGGTACAGCAGTCAGGGTCACTAACCACTTTCCCATCTGAGTGGGAAAGTGGCATAGGCATCAGAATAGACTGTTACATTTTCAGTATATTTTTTTACATCACTTTAACATTTTAAAATGCTCATATTATTAAGATGGAAATCATAATACTATATAATCATATCACTACAAATATATAAGCAGATAATTATGTAGAACAGATGTAATCATATCAGTATAAAATTTACTTATGTTCGTATTATTAACTGTAAATAATTCAATCATATTTAATAAAATTACTTGAGCCCATGATTTTTAATGAAGTTTATTGAATAAATATATTTTTATTGAAGGAAAAAATTAAAAATATTCTCTCGATTCTCCGAAAACAATTATGAATCTTGTGTTCATAGCTGACTTTTTTTTAGTTCCTAATAAGGTCACTAAGGATTCTTTAGCAAAGTCTCACATTTAAAGCAAAATTATTTTGGTACAGTAAAACCAATTTTGAAGCACACTTACATCTTTCCCATCAACTAATATAGGAGTGTTACTACGATTACGGAGAGCTATGTGCAATACAGCACGATTTTCAGTAAAATTTATCTTCTCTCCACTAAACATTGCATCTCTAGCCTTTTCAACTTTTCGTTGTTTTGCCTAGAAGTAAAACAAAACATAAGAAACTTATCTTCATTAACGGCCAACAATTTATTCTACAACACATAATGCAATTAACAAAACACTAACCAATTCGATGAGAAGTTTGAAAACTTCATCGTTGATTAGATTTTTAGAATAATCAACTAGAATTTCTCCACTTACAGGGGTCTTTAGTAAAATGCTGAAATACGAAATATGTAAAATTATTTTCAGGCACAATAACGATTAATTTTGTACTTGTAATGCCACAATATTTCCTACCTGAATTTTGCAAATCTCTCAGGATCGCTAGCGAAGAGATTTTTCAATATGAGATTCTTTTTATTGTTTTCATAATAACTTTGCAATTTTTTGTAAGCATCAGATTCTGGTAAAATGCAGTCTTGCGCGTCAACCATGTTTGAATATTACTTGAGCAACTAAACGAGGCCGAAATTTTCAAAGATTAAACTTCGCCTTTCAAATGACCTCCTGATGAATACTACACACTCGGTTACGGAAATGGGAAAAACCTTTTTGGTTTCGTTTCCGTGAGTGAAGGTAACCCGTGATTGGCTTGGGCAAATGTTTCTGTCATTGTAACAGGTGATTGGTTAAAACAGTGTTGCTAGTTGGTTTCAGTAATTTCTTTTAAAACTCTCACCTTAAATTAACTGAAAAACAGTTTATTGATTTAGGCTTTGTTTTTTTCTTAATTCAGTAATTTTCTGAATGATGAAATAAAAAGAAGCTAATAAAATAAAGAATGATGAACTAAAAATTCATACGAATATTTAAAATAAATTTTTAACAACAAATTTTTGAAGAAATTTATTAAACTGTAGAAAATAGTTTTTGTCAACATTCAATTGTTCTGTTAGGCAACCAGCTGAAACTCCTGTGGTGTGTTTAATGACTAATGTTTCGGTAAATTTTGAAAGCTGGTAAGTGTACAAATAATTTATAAGTAGATTGTTACTTGTTATGCAAATTGAATTGTAGATATAAACAGGTTAATAATTTATGATGAAATATGGGTTTTAATTAATTTTTTTTGTTTATTTAATATAAGCGGGAAGAAATAAGTGTTTAATTTTGCAATAGTGTTTTGGTAAATGCTGAGTTTTTCATAGATTGCCTTTTTCTGTTTAATAATTGCTCCTTTTTTTTTTTTTTTAAATCTATATATTGCTACTAATTAAAGTTTTCTTAAATTTTTAAATTTTTGAGCTTCTATGAATGCCGTCTTTACAGTATGGATACGCACTTTTTTATTTGCAGTTTATAGACGAAAATTTGGACTACTCTAGTGGCGAGAAAAACCTTATTTAACGTGATTTTAACGTAGTGTAAATGAATTATAATACTTTTTTCACTCCGCTACAAAGGTGTTCGGCTATTATTGTTACTAATATTAATTCTGTTATTGATAAACTATATATTTATTGAAGAGACTTGTGAAACTGAATATTTTAGTATTGTTATATTGTTACTGTGGATTATTTATATATATTAAACAGTTTAGCAAAGTAAAAAACATGCAGTTTATTCGTTATTTTTTTTTTCTACATTTAAAGCTCAACTTAAAAATGCCTAATGCTCCAACAGTAGCTAAGTGCTTAAGACTGCAGAATACTGGGAGCTTGACCTCAGTTTGATCCCAAGTGAACAAGCTGGTTCCCTGATTGATTTTCTTGATGTTCCCTATGTGCAATGTGGATATAATCCATTTCCCTTGGAAAGTCCTCCATGGAAGCATCCCTCTGCATAGACAGATAGCCCTTGTATGCTTTGCCATATTCAAATAACCTAACCTAAAAGTGCTTAGTATGTACTTTTTTTTTAAGATTAATCTATTAAGCATTTTAAAGTTAGATCGAATGTTATTGCGGTTCCTACCTTCAGAGTATGTTACCACCTAAATAACATAAAAAAATAATCACTAAACATGCTTATTTAATTTAGCAATACTTCTATTTAAGATTTTTTTTAACATAAATTCTGATTTCATCTATTAATAATTTCTTTTTATTGAAGATACTTTTAATATTATATTACTCAAACAGTTAAATATGTATATAGCTTTGAAGAGCACTGTTTTGAATTATACGTTAAGTAGGTAGTATCTGTATTTCATTACACTGTTGAAATTACTTTTCATTTTAAATCATATCAATAAAAATATTAGTACTGTCACGTTATCCACCCAACCGTCACCAATCGTTGGCAACTAATTTTTTGGCAACATAACACATGAAAAGCAGTAGCCATTTTACAGTGTAGCAGCATGCTGAAAATTATTAAAAACAGCAACGAATTAATAAAATTAAACATGCATAATGAACCAGGGATAATTGCATGAAGCAAATATCTATAATGAAATACTCAAACAATAAAAAATTAACTAAATTAAAAACACATCAAGCATCCATAATAAAAAACCTCATTTTCTGTTCTCTCAGTTGTTTGCTTACGTGCACGGCGATCTGTTTTAACATTAAATTGCAAAATTCTTGGTTTTGCAGAGCAAACTAGCACTGCTGTCTGTACACATTGACCTGTTTTAATTTTAAAAAATAATCACAGAATTGCACTTATTCAAAGAAAAGTATTATCACAATCACCTAAGAACAAACAGTTCATAAATAACTTCTGAGTTGCAAGATTTCTGTAATACTGTAACATTAGATATAAATAAAAGATAGCCAAATGTGTCATTTTATATACACTTTATTACTTTAACAACAGTAATGGAAATCAATCTGAACAATATTTATATTTGTAGAGCCAGTGGATGCTGTTCAGTTGTCTGCTTTAAAATCTCTTCAAAATGGTCTTTTTACATTCATTCTTGAGAGTTTTTCCAATTGAATTTCCCAAGATAACTTGAACTCGTTTGGAAAATACAACTTCATGGGATGGGCATTTCTGCACTCTACTACTAATAGGCAAATGCTATATTTCTGGGGTGGGGAATGGTAAAAGTATATTTCAGGGTGCCCCTTGGTGATATTTGGCGATTGGCCAACAAGGCACAATTTCAAGATGACCGCTACACAAAGCCAAAATAGCAAGTCAAAGAATTGCACAAACTCTGTGTCCATGTACACATCGATCTATTTTCACTTAAAAAACATCAGAGAATTGCACAAACTCAGCATTGTGCACGTCCTTTGTCCATATCCACATTAATCTATTTTCACTTAAAAAAATCAGGAGAATGATGGTGTTGTACAATGTTAAAACAAAGTTATGCATCACTGAAATTGAACAAAATTTGTTGCCAATCAAAGCTTAATAAACTTCACTTTGAATCGCACAATGAAATAACATAAAGAAGGAAATATATATTATCGCATATACGCACTACAAAAAGGCAATACCAACTTACCATATTTAGAAATTTTAGTGTCTTCAATCAGTGGTACACAAAATTCCTTAAGAGCATCCAAAAACTTTCTAAAATTATCTGAACTAGAATATGCATAATACCATCACCACATAAATTCACAAAAATAAGACTAAAAAATATCCTCTGTAGTGCCAGACTCTTAGTGGCATTTCTTGCGACAAACCCATTCAAAGCCTTCTGAACGATCTTTACGTTCGATCATACGCATTTCCTTCGTACAAACAAGACACTTATAATGACTAGTAAGTAAATCTTCATTTACACACTAGTTAGTTCATGCTTTTTTTCTCCATTTGTTCCAAATCGTACAAAAACTTCACATTAATCTCATCACATACAGCCATTTTACGGTGTACTGCACAAAATAAGCAACATACTTCCTAACTGACATCCAATGCAGAAATAAGTCCTTACAGATATTTTCCCATCAGTCAAATTCACCACAATCATGCAACAAATATACGTCATAATAGGGTTTCCATAACATTCAGCTGTTCAGGTTATCAAAAATGAAATAACAATTTGGTAATAAATGAAACAACAACTTGGCGATAATCCAAGGTCACCCTAAGATATGGACTAACCAAAAAATACTAACACTTTCTTTTTATTCGCAAGCAGACTCAACATTTGCATTATGATTTGGTATAAGGGAAAAAAAACCACTAATTACAAGCAGGAACTACAAACAGAACTGTCAGAATTCCAAAATCATATACATTTAGTGACTTGCCAGATAAGTACATTTTTCTAAAATTCTGGGTTCCCTACTTCGTTGACACTTTACCCTATGATTCTTGTCACCATTGGGGGGAAAATGCATTAGTACCAAAATTTCTTAAACACTTAATTCTAAGGATTTTCTTTTGGTAAGAAATTATTTTATTCCTAGTTTTTTTAATCTACATAATAATATTAACTACACTGCTTTTAAATATATTTATATCACTTTTTTTTTCTTTCTAGTAGGCATATAATCTAAGAAGAAACATTCATTATATATAATTTTGAAATGGTTTAATAGTGTTAAACATTGTGTTCCAAAAGACCAAAGCAAACTAAAAATGAGAAATAGGATTGAATCACAAATCAAACATATTTAAAAAGTCGTCAGAAATTTTTGTGAGAAATAATTGTTAAAAAATCATTGTAAAATATTAATCATGAATATGAAGGGAAAAATATTAAGAATGCTAATTTTATCCAAAGATGATAAAAGGAAAAGCTACAAAAAAAATTTCAAAAAATAAAAATTAACAAAAAACAGAGAGTAATATTTTTACAAGAATTTTTTTTTTTTAGAAAACACATAAAAAGTGGTTCTTCTTAATGTTACTCTTTTTATTTAAAAAAAGATATGAAAATATATACAAATATATGGAAAAAAGTATACGACTGAGGCCATGTGAAATTATTCTTATGGTTATTTATCTGTAGTACATAGGTTTATTTTCTTAAAAGAAAGAGTATTCTTTATTATTTTGGGAGTGCTGTAGGTGAAGACTTATTCATTCCTTGCATTCCATTGATACCAGTGATTTAAATAGGCTTTTTGATTTCAAGCCATTGCAGTTTCTCATCTGGCTTGCATTTGCTATGAGTTTCAAGAAGATACATAGGCAATCACTATGTATGGCAAACTAACTTAGAAGCGCCATGTGGCTTTCTCAAGAGTTGGCGGGTTGGATAGTTTGATTACGCTCTGGACAGACAAATGAAAAATATTATGCACCCTGAAGCTTTGTGATAAAAATAATATTTGTTTTCTATCTAAATAAAATTAATAGTTTTATTCAAGCTCAATAAAATTTTGTGCAGTTCACCTTCAACCAAAATAAGAAGAGAATCTTTGTTTGCTTGGGATTTCAATAAAATTACTTCATTCCTGTAGATGAAGCCTGTTGATTCTGCATAAAGCCTGGGCAATGGCAGCTATTTAGCTAGTAAAATAGAAAATAATATAAATATAAAAAATATTTCAAAACAATTTATTATACATTGTCAAGTTAGCATAAATATTCATGTGTTTTTACCATGAAAACACTTCGAAATCTTTTCACTTATGCTCATAATTAAATATATATTTCTTGTTATTATTGTTTATCAACATAATTCTTCCAAGCTGGTTTCTTAATTGAGATATTTTTCTTTTTCAAAGTAATGCCATCTTTTATATTTCTACATGTATTGATCTGGTAGTTATAAAGAAATCCAATGTTATTTGAGTGTGCAATAGAACCTTGAATCACAAAGATGTCACTTCAAAGGCAATTGTGGGAGAAATGTTTTAAGAAGGAAAGGAAGGAAATTAATGATCTGAAGTTTCTGATTCGCAAAATTTGGCTGAAATGGATGCAAATTTTGCTTGTAATAATATGACCTTCATAAAGTAGTAGCATGCTACAACAAAAACATTTTCATCAACAATGCCATGTCTCACTTTAGAAACACTTTAAAGTGTAGACAGGAACAAGTCACATTGGATAAATTTTGATTGAAACTGAAGCCAAGGAATCTCAGGCAGATTTGAGTGGTGTTTAGAGACAAAAGACATGAAAAATATTTCTCCCAAAGAGAGTTATGTGATATTTTTCTGAAGAAGAATTTTGCATCCAAATAGCATTTTTGCCATCATTTTCTACTGAAGCCATTCATTCTGTTTTATATAAATGCAATAAATTAAGTTTTTTTTATTTATTCTATCCATTTAATATTGTGTTTATATATATATTATTTATTGATTTCCATTGATTTAGGGCTATAAACGTGGACACAAAGTATTGTTGTAAATTATAAATAAGCAATTATGTGTGGTGCTGGAAAAAATACATTCATTTTATATTAATTCCTATGGAGAAAACGGTTTGGATTTATGAAGATTTTCGTCATTGTATGATCTTTAGGGATAAATTAAAATCATGAACCCAGGTTTCACTGTAATTTTTTTCACTGTATTTCACTTTTTGGTTGAAATTTACTATGTGGTACCCCTTGCTTTCTGTCTGAAAAAATTAAACCAAGTGATATTGGTTGTTCATGAAATCTGTGTGAAATAGGTTTTTCGGTAACCCTAAAGTTGATAATGTGGGCGAAACTAGCTGAAAAAAACTGTGCAAATATCACCAAATGTGTTGTGATAAATTGAGATTTTGGCTTTTTTTTTTTTTTTTTTTTTTTTTTTTTTTTGTAATAGTAACCCTTTTGTGTGGACCAGGGATTTTCAATTGCTGTGTTTGGTTGCACATGCATGATGTTGTATGAAAGTGGTGCCATAAAGGTCATGTGAAAGTTTGCAAAGTTTCATAAATGAATATATTCTTCCTGATATGAGTATAATTTCTGACTGCTGGAAGGAGTACATAAACTAGAAGAAACGTGGAGGGCAATTAAACGTGGTTTAGCCAGGAGGAAAATGAAGGATGGCTGGCACTATTATTTGGCGGAATATGTGTGGTGCAAGCAGTTGGGAAAAAACATATTTAGGCTTTCTTGGACGCTGCTATACGTATTTATATGGCATTAACAATGAATGAACTGAAACGACCAAATATTTAATTGAATTGCTTACATGGAGGATATGCTGGTGGGAGGTGGGAACTTATGCACATGAATAAAAAGTATGTTAAAAAATTGATGTTTTATTTATTTATTGGTGTCTGTGTGTTAATTTTTGTTAAAAGATTTGTTGTTTAATGTTTTTATGTTAGGAAATATATATTTTTGGTTATTTATTACTCTTTGTTTGTTTATTTTTGGTTATTTGTTTGTGTCTGTGTGTTAAGACAGCGGCAAATTTTTTTCCTGGTTAACATGATAGTTTTAAATTTGTTTTAGCTTCCTGATTTTGTTCAAGTGAAAATAGGTTGATGTGTACATGGACAAAGTTAAAATAGTGCACAATGCCTAGTTTGTGCAATTCTGTGATTTTTTTAAAGTTAAAATAGGTCAATGTGTACATGAACGCCAAGTTTGTGTAATTGTTTGACTTCTTGTTTTGGTTTTTCATAGCGGGTGGAAGGATTGGCACCATCTTGTAATTGGTGCCGATCCTTCGTGGCATCGATCTTGGCATCAAAATAGAAACGATTTGCCAAGGGATACTGTAGAGTAAATTTTAACCCATTTTTCCATACTGAAAATTCTCCTTTTCTTTTTAGCCCAAAGGGCTATTAATTTTGTTTTGGCATTTTGCGTTGGTTCACTATGAATGTCGGTTCACTTTTCAAGTTGCTGCCACCAATTATTAGAGCCCTGTGTTATATTTAAAGAAATTAAAGAGTGAAGAATCTATAAATGTTTGCATGTTTCTCGCATTGTGATAAAACAACGGTACCTAGAGGCATCAAATTTTGAATAATTCTAATCTTCCACTGAATATAGGCATCTGGGAGCCCGAATTTGAAATTTGTTTTATTATCGATTTCATATTTTGTAGCACTTTAAAGAATTTTTGATTAACAAACAATGACTTTAAAGCGAGCAATGGCAATACTGTACGGGGGGGGGCATTTTTATCTTTAGCGCATGAGACTGTGTATCTGGGAAGAGCATGATATAAAATAAATAAAAGGTAGCACACATAACTTAAAAAAAAAAAAAA
>KK112276.1:118894-136387 GCA_000611955.2 Stegodyphus mimosarum | reverse complement strand
GCGTTTTGAGTACCCTAAAGCATAAATATTTTTTAAAACCACCCGGATAAAAATGTCCATGTTTCTTAAAAGCCTTGCAGCTAAAAAAAATGAAGTGACTGAACAGGCCAAGTACATAACACAAAAAAAAAATGCAAGTAATAATATAAAATTAAACTCATTTATTAATATCTTGAATATCTTAATTAGATAGCTGACCAGACTACCCTTACATACAAAAGTAAATAATATTCCACATTAAATTTCCCTCAAGAGTCATTTATCAAGATCAGATTTTGCAAGTTAACATAATAACGATTAATTCGATTACACAGGGTGCCTAGCGGTCCTTTGAAGTGCTTATAAGTCCTTATATTTAAAAATAAATTATAAAAGCCCTTATGGGTGCTTACTTTTTCTCAATAGCACTTTTTTTTAAAAAGGATTCCACTTTTTTTTTTCCTTCCCTGTGTGAAAGCCGAAAGTAAATAAACAACTTTCTTTCTTATCTGGAGCCTCAGATGATGAATCATACTCCGAGAAATAGCTTTCTCCCCTCTCTTTGATTCCCGCGAGTAAAGACAGGTGCACTTCGTTCTCTTGGTCAAAGAATTGTGAAAGTGGTAGAAAATTGCAGTACATTCCACGTTCTTTTCCTTCCACCCACAGACTACAGATGTTTGAATTTCTATCGGTATTTTAATAATGTACATTCTCATTCTGTGTGGTCAGTTCATATTCACGTTATTTATTTATCGTATATGTATGAATATTTATAATATATTTGTAGTCAATGCTGAAATATAGATAAAATTCAAAAACAGGTAAGTGTGTTTTTGACACAGATTGGTTTTCTAATGAAGAATATGCTGAATGACTTACACAAAGCGAAAACAATTGCAAGGCCATGTGTTCCTAGTGTAAAACCGAAATCAACATTGCAAGCGTGGGAGAGTCTGCTTTAAATTGTCCCATGGATCGTAAGTAAACTTTTTTCTATTTAATTATTATTAATTCTCATGTGTGAAATTAAAAAATTAAATTCTCTCGTGGACCGCTGATTTATTTATTTTTAAAATTTTAATTTTGTGCTTTCGAAGAGCTTTTTTCTTACTATTCATGTACTATATCCCCCCTTCCTATTATTTCTGTATTTCACGCGTATCTTCAAAGTTGGGAACCTTGGGCTTACGTTTTCTTTTGGGGGGGGGGCAATGCATTATACTGTACAGAAGCGAAGGGTCCAAAGATTTTGGATCCTCCCTTTCTCCGAAAAATCTCAAATATTCAAACGTTACAGTTTGCAGCAAAACAAGCAACAGACTATTTTTTGTGGGGGGGGGTGGGCACTTTCCAATCCGGATTGAATAGGACTGAAAGTTCTGCGGTCTACCATACCAACTCAAGCGAAGAGTGATTTTATGCCGAAAATTTAACACAGTCTGTTCAAAATTAGAAAGAAAAACATTCCAGATTTGTAAGTCTCTTTCTTTCCTTTTTTTAGTTTTTTATTCTTCGAATACCAGCAGCTGTCCATTCTGATTGTGTAATATGACATACAGAAGAGTTATGGCGCGTATTGCGCAATAACGTTGCTATATTTTGCAAAGATAATTAATTAGTTTTGATATTCAATCTGGGATTTCTTTATGAACACTTGAAAGAGTTTTACAGCACTTGCTCAACAGAATATTTTTCAATTTGGCTGGATTATTTTTTATATGTTTATAAGTTTATAAATACATTTTTACAATCTATAAATTTACGGTGATAATTGGGCTAAAGATCATAATTTTTTTTTAATCAAGAGCAACATTTTTTATCTATTGAATGCTAAATTAAGATCTTTATGATATTTTGTATTCTAAATATTGCGATTTGACGAAAGATAAAGAAATATTCTTAAAAATTAAATTTAGTACACATGTCGAAATGTCAAATGCATTAAGCCAAGAAATCTAAAAAACAGCTGCAATCTAGCCCCTCTCCTCTCCTTTTCCAGTTAAGCTTGACAATCATGAATTTTCAGATATCTGGCAATCGGCAATTTCCAAGCATGGCTGTTAGTTAAGCTTTTACTGTATAAAGGATGACTGCATGAAGCAATTTCTATCTTCTGATTTCAGAAGTATTCCTCTTTTTTTTTTTTAAACTTATTTTCACTTAAATTACTTTGCAATATCTGTTAAGGGAAAACTATCATATAATGAGAATTTAGAAAATGTTCAGAATTTTGATTCAAGTTAAATTATTTAAATATTAATATGAGTGGAAAAATAAATGAATGTACAATAAATTCTTTTTATTTCTAGGTGCCATGTATCAAATATTTCTGAAAGAGAAAAATACAGATATTGGTGTTGTAACAAGCTTTTTTCCCCAAATTAAATCCTGCTAATATTGCACATTCCAGTTCCTTAAGTGTTATTTGTGCTTTGCAAAATGCAGATACTTTAGATGATGCTGTAGGAGCTTCAAAAGATGTTTTGGATGCTGAAATTTTCTGGTGTTTCAAAGTGGTGACAGGTAAATACACTTATAAATAAGGAGTACCATCGGAAAACTTTTTTCGACTATTTTCCGTAACAGTGTTATAGTGAGAAGCTTTTCTTTCAGTAAGAGAAAGCTTGCTTATCTCTGCAATTTTGGATTAAAGTCTTATTTTAAGAGTCTCGTGTGTGACACATTTAAGAAGCTATCCCACACTACCTAGATTTGCATATCAGATATTGGCAGTCTGGCCAAAATAAAGTTTAACTCGAATTTGACCTCTGTTTTCATGGGACTAGCAACAGCTGCTAATATTTTTGAAAGTTTTCAAATGGCAGTTAAAAACCTAGATATAAAAAAGCTGCTGCAAATATTTATGGATGGGTGAGACATAAATTGGAAGTTTTATGAAACCCTCTAACATGAATTGAAAAAGGAATATGACATTGAATGTATATCTGCTGGTAGTTGTGGCTTGCATATTTTGAACCACAAAGGAGCATCTGCTACGAGCTGGGATATATCTTCTATTTTAGGAGCACTGCACCATCTATTCAAAGATTCTCTAGCATGTCAAGAAGAGTTTTTTAACAGCGAGTGGGCATAAGACTTTGCCATTGAAATTTTGTAACAATAAGTGGCTAGAGAATTTACTCATATGTTTGCTTGCTTTTGAAATGTGGAAAGATATAAAAGGTTACGTCAAGCTAATTGAGAATGGTAAATATGCAAAAATAACTTGCAAATCATATGAAAAAATAAGAAATGCAATTAAAGACAAATTAATGCCTGTAAAATTCCATTTTTTCATTTGTGTGGTTGAATTGGTCAAACAATTTTTGAAACTATACCAAAATGATGAACCACTTGTTCCTTTTTTTGGCTTTGATTTAAGCAAATTAGTACATGTTAATAATCAGTTACATGAGATGTACATGAGATCAGTTACATGAGATCAGTACATGAGAGTACATGAGATCAGTTACATGATACAAAAGAGTACATGTTAATAATCAGTTCATCACTGAAATATTTGCGTAATTTTCTGAGAAACTTTCTGATTTTTCTGAGAAAGCTATTGTTAATGAAATAAGCAAAGTTAGTTTGGAATTTAGGGCTGATAAGCTCTTTCAAGAAAAAAGAAAAAGAAAAAAAAAAGTCATGGCTAAAAAAGAAGTCATGGATAAAGATTACCTTTCTATTAAATGTGACTCAACTTTTATTTTACAGCTACTTGAAAATGTGACGGAGAAATGTCCAGTTAATTATTCACTAATTTGAATGCTGTTCCTGTGAATTCAAAGCATACAGCACAAAACAGAATGAAAGTGTACAAGAAAATGAAAAGTGCATATATGCATTTTTCCCAAAAGTTCACATTGCAGAAGAAGAATGCGATTTCTTTTGGATCATTCTGATTTCATCGAAAATGTTGTCCAGTCATACTTTACAGAATTTACCTACGGAAAAAAATGAGATTAGATACTTTTTTATGCCCATTCATTAATGAAAAATATTTCAAGTTATGGCAAACATTTAAAATTATCTTTATTCTTTCTCATGGGCAAGCCTCTGTTGAACGATGATTTAATATCATTAAAAATATAGAAACAGAAAATCTGGTGGAAATTTCATACATTGCCCAGTGCATAGTTTGGTTATGTGAAACATGCTGGTGGGATACCTATAAGAGAACTGAATTCAAACATTGAAAAGAGAAAAGAAAAATAATGTTATTCATTAATAAGCATAAATTTTTTTGCTGTTTATTTTTTATGCTCTAAACTGCTTTGTATGAATACAATAAATAAAGTTTACTATTGTTTATTTTCCTTATTTTTAGCTGAAATTTCATCATTAAGTCTTGAAATATAGTTTAGTTCTGTATAGGGGTTTTCCCCCCTCTCACTGTAAACTACTTCTGTAAATTGAATTGTTATTTAAAATTAAAAGATGATTGTTTTCCATGGTTGAATAATGCTGATTCTCTCTTAATAAATATTGAATTTCTCATATTTTAAATTGCAGTCAAGCCTCATTTTTCTTTTAAGATTATTTAGTTGTGTATATATGTAATTAAACAGGTGCTTATTTTTTTTCTTAAGATGTACTTAAAAAGTGCTTATAGGTACTTATTTTTTTAGCTAAAATGTGATTACTAACCCTGTTACACTAGAACATTAAATTAATTATTTAAACTGTATCTCACATAAACTAAAGTAAAAATTATAATTAACATAAATTTCATATTTTATAGACAATTTTAAATTCTCCTAAAGGCACAAACAATTTTTCTAATATGAAATAGAAGTCTCTTTCTATCAGTTATGCAAGATTAATATGAACTATTCTCATTGACAAATACTATAATGGTACCAATAAAAATATAAGATAATTCACCAATTAAGTCGGTGAAAAAAAATCTTAATCCTCCACAATTAACTCAGTTCTCAGTCACTTCTTAAAATACGTACGTATACATGCATAAATGAATCATATCACTAGTTCACCATGGAATTAAGATAGACAGAGAATAGAGAGAAAGACAAAAAATAATTAAAATATTTCACTCGCAGGTGGAAGACAACTATTCCGAATCTGTGATCATGTTACTGTCAAAACACCTCCGAGAGCGTCCAACAGTAGTTAACGGAAAATGATATAAATATGAGGCGATGCTATAATTTTGTGTGGAGCTCTGGTCATCAAGCAAGGAAAATGCAACGAAAATTCTTTATCAGGAGAGCATCTGGGAACTTCCTAAAATCTTCCAACCCTTCTATCAGGAACACTTCGAGAATGACTATTTACAGTTCTCCGAGAAATATGATGAAGAAGCAGCGAAGCTATATTTTTGTGTAAAGCTCTTGTCATCAAGCAAGGAAAATTCTTTCTCAAAAAGTGCCGAGAGAAACGCATGCCCAAACCATGACATAGGAAACAACACTATACCGCCCTCAGTTCCAACTGTTATCTAAAAGCTATTTCCACAGATGTCACTTCTGTTAAAAGATGCTCCCTTTCTTAGTTAGCAAATTGGACCGTTGAAGGAAAATAATTGCCTAAAGATTTTAAATACACTCTACAAATATATATAATTCATTACACTCTTCACAATTTCAAATTACAAATCAAATGCAAATAAAAGTACTGAAATATTGATTACTTAAATGACATAAACACACTTAAAATTCACGACATAACATAAAATACAGTGGGCAGTGTGCTGAAAAAAAAAATCAAGAAATATCTCATTCTTATGGAATTTAGGGGAATTTGAAATTTTGGAGCCAAAACCATTAACATAGTCACCAGAGGGGTAAGGAAACCAGAGTGCTTCCTCATTATTAGGAATAATAATTCAACTTTTAATTTTCATGAGATTTGAAACTAGATATCTTTGTCATGTTTTTTTAATATAGCTTATAATCAATTTTTAAAATTTACTCTAGTTATTGGATTAATTATAATTATTCCAAATATATAAAGTATTTGCAAACTGCAGTTTTGCTTAGCAATGTGTTAATTGATGAATTAAATACCTGTTGTAATTTTTTTTAATGCACATTTAAATAACTTGTAATTTTTCCTGCTATATACATATATACACATATACACATATTCTTCCTGGATTTTGCAGAACACCCTGCATCAGACATATGCGAATTAGTTATCTTAATTGTTTGCTTTTCATTCTCAACAAAAAGGAAGATTGACATTTTCTTATTTGAAGAAAATTTCGCATGTGATCTTTTGGTCATATTGGAATTCCAACAGATTTTACACATAAATCGGAACATCTTTTACCTTGAAATCAATTTTAAAATAGGCACTTTCAGAATTTGCTTAGCTTGAAAGAAACCATGGTGAAATTTCTGCAGAAGTACGGGTTTTTTTGTTGCAAAATTGCTTGAGGGAAAAATAAGATGCATTTGGTAGATAACTGTGATTAACCCTCTGGCTGCTCATCCCATGATTTTCATAGGCAAATCAAATGTAGCAAAATTTGGTCATCCCATGATTTTTGCAAGCATGTTTTTTTCTTCTTTTATTGAGGAGTGCATGTACCTTTTCACTGTTTAACCAGTGAAATAAATTATATATACAGTATTAAACATTTAATTCAGGTTTTGACCAATAGATGTCATTAGTCGTCCATTAAATTGCAGCATTTGAAGGTACTTTGTGTTTACCTCTCTAACTTCACTATGTTTGCTACCTTTTTCTAATCAGAAATGGCTGCTAGAAAATGTTCAGTGATTGATGAAAGAAAAATCCAAATGGAAAAAAAATTCGCAAAGAAATATGAATCTGGTGCAAACACTGTGAAACTGGACTTTGCCTTGAACCCTGTTCCGAACTCTGTCATACTGAAATACATTTATAAATTTTTTTTTCCCTAGTGCATTATATTTTCTTAAGTTTTATGCATTTTACTTTTTTATATTAAAAAATATATTAAAATTTACATAATAAATAGAAGTTAACTGTAATTCAATTGAAATTTATTTAAACAAAATTTTTGATAACATCTGAAATTGGTTTTTCTGACAGCTTTGTTTCTGATGATAAAAATCTATATAAAAAGTCTTTTCTAGAAAGAAAAAATGCATATTTCAATTCTCCAATATATATAGATTAAAAATATGTTAAGAAATATATATATATATAATTTTTAAAGTGATTTCAGTCCACAAATTGAGCTATCAGAGGGTTAATACCAAAATTGTGCATAAAGGTGGTTACACTAAAATTAAGTGCCAATAAGCTTTACTAGAAAGAAAGTTGTATTTTTGTGTGGTAATTCGTAACATAATTTGGTGCAAAAGTAAACAAAAAAACAGTCTGTAAAAATTGCATAGAGAAGTAAGAATTAGAAAATGCTATTTTAATTTACTATGAATTAAGCAGTTAACATTTTCTTCTTTTTAATTTTTATTTACCTACAAAATTTGACAAAAACCATTTGCTTTATGACGTGTTGACTTAGCGAAGCTTCACAATAGTACACTATGTGACAATGAAAATGCAACACTATGAACTCATGCTCCAAAGAATATAGCCTATATATATATATATATACAAGCTATATATAGCCAGAATATAGATCCAAAGAATTAGCCACTAGTACATATTGTGGCAGTATGACATCTGAAGAATATGTGGGTGACGTATTCCATCCGGTAACACTGTTCTTCTTTCAGGGGTGCCCATTGCCTTTTACCAGCAGGATAGACTAATAACAGGGCACATCAGCCATCATGCTTTATAAGATACCCAGGTGCTTCCCTGGTTGCCTGTCTTCCCGGATCTTTTACCTACCAAACATGCCTTTCCAAGCATGTTCGGCAATGTGATTGCAGATCACTTGCGTGCGTTGTGAATACCGTTTTCGGAAGACGGCCTATGGCAAATGGCTAATAGGGAATAGCCATCGATTCCTCAGGACGCAATTCACGCTCTTTGTATCTGTACCTAGCCGTGTTGTTGCCTGTATCGCCACCATCTGTGGTCCTACAACTTACTGAGCCTACTGTATAGTTGCTCTTTTTATAAGTTATCATCTTGTAATAAATATCACTTATTGTTTGTTGTAGTGATGCTTTTTTTGCCGTTTTTCATCAATTTCAGTGCATGTATTCATGGTGTTATATTTTCAATGTCATACATATATTATTTAATTTCTTGACAGTAAATTAAAAGAAAAAGTGTTGTTAGTCGAAATTTCATCTTGCAGTTCTTCATATGAAATAACAAATGAGTTCTTTCTGTGAAATGTTACAATAAATTAGCATGACATTGTTCAAAATTTGTAATGTGTGTATGATGTTCAACAATACATTTTTGGAAACTGATCAAAGGGTTATCAAGTAAACTTGAATTATTTTTATACTGTTATATCTTTTAATAGTACATAAGTGACTGTCAGCTATAAACTGTAAATTTCATGTTTGGAGTGTGAGTTTCTCAGTCTTTCTTTTTGGCTCTCTGATTATCATTGTGTCCGATGGCACAGTGGCTAGTGCATTGCACAGTTTTGATCCCCGGCTGGGTAAGGTTGACTCAGCCTTTCATCGCTTGAGTGGGTTGATAAAATGAGTACCAAGTTCACTTGGGGACTAAACACCTGGGGTTGCCCCCAAGTGGTCACTTGCGACAAGCTGACCACTTGTTCGGTGCATATGCCCACGTTCTAGAAAGCAGATTCGGGGCACTGCCGGCCTTGGCTCTTAAAAGATTGTTGTGCTGCTGAGTTTAGAGTTTTTAAGGTTATAATTGTGAAACACCATTGTTTTCTAATTTATGTCAGCAAAACTGTAACCCTGGAACTCTTTTGGTAGTTAATGTCATATGAGGAAATTGTTATTATACACTCATGTCCATAAATTAAGGATAATTCGGAGTCACGCGGAAATCGAACTCTAAAATAAATATATCACCTGTAAAATCACTACACACACCTTCAAGAATCATATGCAAATTTCAGGAAGTAACCGAATGACACCGATGGTACGTCACAATGACGAGAGTGTAAGAGAGTGATATATAAGGAATACAGGCAAAGAAGTAAAATTGTTCGCAGATGCTTTATAAGCATTTCAGTGCCATGACCGAATAGTTATTACACAAAGGACATATTTGGATGATTTTTTACGTTGTAGAATTATCAGCCGTCTGGAATTCGGGCGTATCCAACTGGAAGTATCAGACGAACTTGGAATTCCTCAGAGTGTCATCTCCAGGCTTTGGCAACAATTCCAAGATGATGGTAATGTAAGTAGACGTTACAGCACAGGTCGCCCCAGAGTTACAACGCCGAGTAAGGACCATTATTTGGCAGTGACTGCCAAAAGAAACAGGCGGAGCACAGCTTCAGACCTGTCTCGTCAGCTCTCTTCAGCCACTGATACGACAATTTCAAAGCAAACCATGTGCAGTCGCTTAGGGCAAATTGGTCTATATGCTCGTAGATCTGTCAGATGCGTTCCACTTACTGCAACTCACTGTCGCCTGCGGTTAGCCTGGAGTAGAGAGCATGCATTGTGAACACTGCAACAGTGGACTTGTGTGATGTTTTCCGACGAGTCCAAGTTTAGCTTGCAGTCTTGATTCTCGTCGGACTTTCATATGGGGAGCTCCAGGTACCCGTTACCACCAAGAAAACATCATTGAACGACACCATTACGGTGGTGCAGTAGTGCTCGCTTGGGGTGGAATTATTCTGGGTTCCAGAACTGATCTGCATGTTCAAATTGGAACCATGACAAGCCAAATCTATCGGGACGTCATTCTGGAACAACATGTACGTTTGTTTCGGGACACCATGGACACACAGTTTGTGTTTATGGATGACAACGCCCATCCTCACCGTGCAAACATCGTAAGCAAATGCTTTCAATCGGAGGATATCACCCGTATGGACTGGCCAGCATTCTCACCGGACTTGAATCCAGTAGAGCATGTGTGGGACATGCTTGGCCGACGAGTTGCAGCCCGTCAACCTCCTCCTACATGTCTACCGGAACTTCGGAGAGCATTGCTTTTTGAGTGGTGTAATATCCCCCAAGATCAGATCGATAATTTGATACTCAGCATGCCTAGGCGTTGTACGGACTGTATTGCATCGTCTGGGAGACATACAATGTATTAACAATCATACCAACCATGTAATATTGGTTTTTTGTAAATAGGTTTTTTTTTTTTGCAATTTGCTCCAGGGAGAAAAAATCGCTAATTTTTTTAATAATATCAAACATATAGCATCTTTTTTTGCTCTTTACCTTTTGTTTAATAAATAAGCTTCTAACTCTTCCTTTGCCGGATTTTGCATTATCCTTAATTTATGGACATGAGTGTACTTTGGAAAAGTTTATTTATGAATTTTTTCTGAAACTGAGATATTTACGATAATTATAATTTCAAAATTGTAACTTGATTTATATTCTAAAGTTTAATTATATGTCTGTTTTTTTAAGGGTTGATCGTGACAGAAGTGGTTCTATAACAGCTAATGAATTACAAATGGCTCTTTCTAATGGTAATATGATTAATAAAGCATTTTTAATTTTAAGATATTTTAAAATTTCTGAAAATTATGTGTAGCTTTGTTTCTGTCTAGGTACATGGCAGCCATTTAATCCTGAAACTGTTCGAATGATGATTAGTAAGGAATTTTTCTTTTTTTATGTTATCTGATTGTAACACTAATCATTCCACCCTGAATAACACAGACATCCTTTAAAATAATTTTGGAATTTTGATTTTACTCATAAACTGAAGAATATTACTACTTACAAAATACTATTTTTCTTAAATGTTGATTGAAACTTGATTCAGTTATATCTGTAGCTACAACAACGATAAATTTAACTGAATAATATATTAGCTATTAAAAATTTTTTAAATTCTGTAATAAGTCAAAATTTTTACCTTGATATATCATATAAATTATTAATATAATGTTTTATAGGTTGGTAGTGATCTGCAGTTTCAGCAAGCCAGATAAAAACAGAAACTTGCATTTTTAATATATGATGACAAATTTTATTAAAAGTGTTAATTTATTCACAAAGTGGTAATCATAAATCTCCAAAAAGTAAGTAAATGCATCAGCACTCCAGTTTGCAGACTAAGATATAAACAGACTTAACGATTTTCAGCCACCTATTTATATGAAAAACCAAGACAATGTACCATCTAAGAACTTTTAGTATTTCTCTATGCTGGTAAGAACTTACCAGATATTGTCAATGACAGAAATCTGTGCCAAGGCTTGGTCACTATCAATAGTCAATAACACCAGTTTTAAAATTATTTTTCACATTTTTATTCATGCAGTACAAATACTACAAAATATATAAAAATCAGTGTGCAACAAAATGCAAACAAATCAACCCAATATTATGTAAATTATAGCAACAGAAATATACTAAATGGTACTAAAGCAAGATGAACCATTGGATTTGTTATGATAAATAACTAATAAATTAGCATTACTATAATTTTTAATAGTTTTTATTTCTAATATGTATTTGTATTTGCAATGTGTGAAAAGAAATATTATTGTATAAGAATTTGTATATTGTGTGAAAGAAATATTACTCTTAAGCCCTAAAAGGAAAAGATGCATTGAGAAGGAGGTATCTGATTGTAATGAAATTTCTTGAACAAATAGCTTTTGAACCAGCATGCAGTTGATTAAATTTTGGCTACTAATGAATGGATAGACAAAGCTACAAAGCATCACAAATGAGCATCCACATGGTATGTAATAGAGGAGAAATTTCAATTCTAAAGCATAACTTCCATTCGAATATGATTCTGTCTACTTACTTTGATGATACCATGCCTTATAAACAGGTTCATGCGCAAAGTAAGCACATGTCACCGGTTCAAAGAGCACTAGCAATTAATCTAAAAGAAAAGAAAAGAAAAAGAAGAAAGATGGCTAAATCAAAGGATTCTTTAGTGTATAACTTGAAGCAGTGATGTCATTTAGCAGTGTTGACAAAAATAATAAAACCATGGCAAAGTTCAGTGTCAATAAGGCAGCAGTTGGTCTAAAAAGATGACAGAATGTAAGGATGAGGATTGCCAGAGAGCCTCTTGCAGCACCTGGTTTGTCATTATTAAAAATCCAGCAGAAAACCAGAACATCAGTGGCCACTAGGATCATTGATAGGTCACTGATCATTGACTTTGGGAATGGGATCTGTGTTCACAACGCTTACTGCACTCACTTACACATGGCAAGAAATATGTTTGCAATGGTGCCTGGAATGTTTGACCTGGAATTTCAGTAACTGGAGTACAGTTATCTTCAATGCTGAATCCTCCTTTGAACTGAGTCAGGATGACCATTGAAGACGTATCTGGAGACATCCTAACAGTTGTGTGACTGACTTGCTGCCACTTGTTTCATAGCATGACAGAAGGGAGTTGCGGTCTGGAGTGCCATTTCATTTGTAGTCAAACCCCTTTGGCTGTTATCCATGTCATTCTTACAGTTCAGCAGTACAGCAACAATATTCAGCATCGCAGTACGTTGCTTTTCCTTGAGGCACATTAGACTTCTATTTCAATAGAATAATGCCTGATGAGGCTTAGCAATCATTTCTACTGACTGTTTTTATGGCCATGAAACATATCCCTTGCCAACTAGATTGACAGGTCTCTTCCTAGTATAGTATATTTGGGATCTTATGAGCAGGTGTTTCCAACTTTCTCAGTCTCAGTAGGTTTCAGGATGTCATCAGTTTAGTTCAACATTGCAGGGAAGTTTGGCAAGAAATCTTGCAGGGTGTCATCTGCCTACTCTGTAAGTTAGTGCTAAACTGGATGATAGCTTGTATAAGGCCTAGAGGTGGGGTAATGAGTCAACAAACAATTATTACATTATTCATAAAATTAGTATTTGCATCATTCATTAAATTCATAAAATTTTAATAATTTCTTTTCTACAGATTTGCAACACATCTATGAATGTATCCTATTCAGATAACTCTCTGATCCCCCCCTTTTCTTAGAGTGTATTTACCGTTTTGGAAAGATTGCAAGACGCTTGTTAAACTACTATAAATTTATATTTTAGGCATGTTTGACAAAGATCATTCTGGCACCATCAACTTTGAAGAATTCAAAGCTTTGTGGAAATATATAACTGACTGGTTAAATTGTTTTCGAAGTTTTGATACTGATCGTTCGGGTAATATAGATCGTAGTGAATTAAAGAGTGCCCTCACGACTTTCGGTAAGCTATTTATAATTATTATGATGTTTAGTGTGATGTGTTATTTAAGCTTGAACTGATTCATCTTTAAGTACTAAAATGGTATTTTAATTATCATAATTGGAATGTGTGTAATGTTTGAATATTTTGCACAAATTGTTTGTTGATTAATTGTTATTGTTTGCATGCTTCCTGGAAGCTATGAAAAATTAGCAAATCATTATCAATTTGAAAAAGTATTTAAATTATTTATAATTAAAAAATATGTTTTTAGGGGCAAAAATTCGATTTTATTTTCCTTTCTGATTTTGATGTGGGGGGGGGGAACATATCTTTAATAGAAGAGCAAAACATTCTCTTATATGTCTGCCATCTTTATAATCAGATGCAAATAACATAACTCCACACTCTGAAAAGTTTGGCATATTTAATGTATGCTGTTAGAAATATATTGCTGTTATCCTGTCACATAATAAAATTCTGTAATTTCATTCATATTTTATTAATAAGAAAAAAGCCAATCATATGAACTATTTTTTTTCACTTTTACAATATTTTGCTATTATTAAAGGACATACACTTAAGTTACAGTATTTCAACTTAAATTGTTTTCCTAATATAATAAGATTTATTTGATAAATAAATAAAAAAAAGAATCATTATGCCTTACTGTAAAAAATGGAAATACACTTTGGTGCTTTCTAATTATCTATAAGATCTGTCCCAAAAGTAATGCGCCAATTTTTTTTACGAAATTTTTTGAAGCAATTCATACAGTTACTCAGTATTCTTCGAAATACATCCTTTCTGCTTTAACACATTTGTTGCAATGCAATTTCGATGCTTTAAATGTGTCCTGGAAGTCCATCACAGGGATGTCCTTTAATAACTTCGTCGTAGCCACCTTAGTGTTCTCCAGGGTCCCCAAATTCTGTTCTTTGAATGATTTTTTAATCTTTGACAACAAAAAGAAGTTGGGTAGGGACAAATCAGGACTGAAGCAATGCAAAAGTCTCCAACACCATTTTCTCAAGTTTGAAACAAAACTTTGTATATTGCTGCTCAAGAGTTTTTTCCATCTTTATTTTGACCGAGCTCTCACTGAAGGGTTCACTGAAACAGGCACTGTGACTCCTGGAGCTTGGAGCTGACTGGCACTGGTTGCGCTGTGTTCCCAAGACTCCACCCACGCTTCCGTGCAAGCGGCGATGCTGTGCGATGGATAGTCATGACAGAAGAAAATGGGCTGCATTACTTTTGGGACAGACCTTGTATATCTTCTTTCAAAATGCTTCCAACTCGTTGGTGACTAATTTTTCGCTTGGCTGATATGGGAAAGGCAACAGCAATTTTGAAAATAGCAGTGTTCAATTCCATAAAAAAAAATGAATGAATAAAATTAAAAAAGCAAGAAACATCCATAACAAAACACTTACCTCTCACTGAAACTGAAACTCACTGAAAAAGTCCTTATGTAATTTATGTATTATTTTTGCAGTATTCTTCATGTGTACACAACTGTCTGTTTTCACTTAAAAGAAGATCCGATTTCCACAAATTTCACATTGTGCATGCTGTTATTCCCCCGTTGATATAGCATTGAGTTCTTGCTTTAAAAAAAATCAAAGAATTGCAAAAAATCAACATTGATGCAGAAATTTTGATCTGTAAAGTTCAATCATACAAAGCATAACTTCATGGAATGCAAATTTTTGCGTTCCCTACTGTTGGGGAAAATGCCATATTTCTGAAGAAATGCAGTGCTTTTTCCTTTCATCAACCAGCAAATCCCACAATTCCATTACGATTCCTTACAGGAGGAAAAATTTACACTCATTGCAACAAAAACAAATGTGAATGATCGTTGAATTTAAAAGTGAAAATCTATGCTCATCTGCTGCATGCACGTGCATGCCTAGGTTGTTACATAAATACATTTTGCTGATGTTATGATTTGCCTATTTTTGTCACATAGCACATGAAATGTATACTTTAGAGGGTGGATAATTTCCCCTAGAATACTTTTTAAATGGATGAATAATCAGAAAGTATTTTAATATATGAATGAAATTTATGAAACTTCTACTGTATGCTAGTTAAGCTTTGTTTTCTTTTGTTAATGTAAACAGAAAAAAAGAGGACAAAGATTTTTTTTTTAAAATTTGTTATATGGAATAAAACTAAGAAGAAAATAATTTGTGAATTAAGGAAGTTTATTTTCTGCATTTAAAATAACTTTGTAAGTAAGTAGTAAATTAATAATGAAATATCGATGATCTCACATGAGCAAGATGATATATTTGTCTCTTTTATTCTTTTTAAAACATTCAAAATGGAAAATTGGAATTGTAGAAAGTTTGAAATTTTGATATTTTCCAAGATTCATTTATTTATATTTGTGTGCTGTTGTGGTTACTAAAATTATATTCTGTGTAATAATAAGTCTCTATTTAATTTGTGACATGTGTTGCCGAAATTATCAGCATTAAACTCTAACAAAACATGTTGTCTGAATAAATTAAACTATTTGTATTATTTTCATTACATTGTGGTTGCAAAGTTTTTAATTATGTTTAAAATGTTATCAAGATAGCCATTATGAATACCACCTACTTTTGAAAGCTATGTTTGTGTATTCAAAATACACAGTTGCCAACTCTCCCCATTTAGGCAGGAGACTTCCAATTTCTGACCATTCTCCCGCCATTCTGATTTGTAACATATTTCTCCCGATTTCTTATTCTTAAAATTTATCCCGACTTTTATGTATCTTGGCTTAATACTTCATTATTTGCACCAAAAAAAAAAAGTGATTTTGAGTGTCACTTGATCTTTCTCTAGATTACATTTAAAAGAAAACCAAAGTCATTTCGTCGGTGAGAATTTATGATGCACTTCTGCTTTGTGAGTGAGACCACATGGATTTGAAAATATTGTGTTCCAGCTGTGTAATCAGCATTGAGCACCATTACATGTCGTCTGGCATATATTAGCCAATGAGCGTGAAGCAAGATCAAGGCTGTTATTTCGTTCAGCTTGTCACTGGATAGTGTGAGTGCACATGCTTTCAAGAAATAGTTTAAGAAAGTATGATTTTTTTGTTTCCGTTATGTCTGCGGAGAAGGTAAAATACTCATGTAATTCTGAAAAATCATACACAGCTACTTAACTTGTACTATTTTCCTCAAGAAAATGTAATACGTTTGTGATGTGTATTATTCGTCATAGCGAATTTTTGATTTTGCACGAAGGGTCGATGTTCTCAAACATGTGCATGCACAAAAACACCAGAACAACATGCATTCTATTAAAAAGAACAAAAAAAATTTAATTTTTCTGTGGAAACAAAGGACCAAAAAGTTATTAATGCAGAATGCCTGTTCTCTGCCTTTTCACTGGAGCACAGCCTGCCATTGAATGCATCGAACAGAATTGTCACGCAACCTGGAAAGCTGGAAAAAGTCAGGGAATTCGAAAATTGACCAAAAAAGTCAGGGAATTCAAATATTTTAGTCTAAATCTGGAAAAGTCAGGGAATTTCATACAGCGATCTGCCAAAAAAGCGAGTTTTACGCCAACGTTGGAAGCCGATCACTTTCTTGGCGCACGTTAGCGTCACTCGGGCAGCTGGCGTAGAGCCAATTTTTGCACCTCCAAACAGATTGTCTTTTAGAAAGGCAAAGCAAGTTTCCAGTAACTTTAGATCCCAGTAACCTCGAGAATCGAAATATTCGCATGTGCAGTGCATGTTGAACTAAAGAAAATACGTAGTCTTGTATCAAATAAAATTGGTTTAATCCTTGTATAGCAGTACCATGGAGGTTAGAATAGCCATGGTGCACGGTACACATGGGATTTGGCGACATTGTGATGAGCAGCTAACAGGCCATTTTGGTGTTGGCGGCAATCTTCAAAATCGTGCCAAGATCTTAGCGTATAGTAGGATTTTACCGTAAAATTTTTTAAATACTTTTCTTTTTAAGAAATGCCTTATTTGTCATTTTGCAGTAACCTAAAAAAATAGTAATCAGTCATCTAGGCTAACCATTTAATATAACTATATTCGTCAAAATATCATTGATTATTGTAATTAGTTTTTGAATTATTTCAATGTTATTCATATCATTTAATGTTGCTTCTTCCCCTTAAATTTATTTATTATTAGTAAATAATACTTTCAAATTTCAGCAAATTTTCTCTGGCATAATCCTGAAACTAATTCTAGCAGTATGATGACATAACATCACGAAATTCAATGCACATATTTTTTGCTTATGTATTCAGCAAATAAATAT